>JAPMUY010003112.1:82500-90000 GCA_026901105.3 Galaxias olidus | reverse complement strand
GGGTGTATGAGGTGAGTACTATTATACCCATGGCAGCCCAGGTGCTCCCCGTTACCCTGATTACCGCGAGCACACAGACACACCCACACCCTAGAAAGCCCTCAGACGATCGGCACAGTCTTTATTTCAAAATCTTCATCCCCAACATCCTCTTCCTCACCCGTCATGTCTCTCTCTGCTCAGATCTTTACGGCAGCATTGTAACCAGAGTAGACACGTGGTGGTGTCATAGTACTAAACCTAGGCAGCAGGAATCAAACCAGCAACCCTAATAGTGTGACCTTGATGCCTGGCCTCTACTCGGTTCTCTATAGCTAGGCCTGGCTGTTCTCCATAGCTAGGCTTGGCTGTTCTCTATAGCTAGGCTTGGCTGTTCTCCATAGCTAGGCTCGGCTGTTCTCTATAGCTAGGCTTGGCTGTTCTCCATAGCTAGGCTTGGCTGTTCTCTATAGCTAGGCTTGGCTGTTCTCCATAGCTAGGCTTAGCTGTTCTCTATAGCTAGGCTTGGCTGTTCTCCATAGCTAGGCTCGGCTGTTCTCTATAGCTAGGCTTGGCTGTTCTCCATAGCTAGGCTTGGCTGTTCTCCATAGCTAGGCTTGGCTGTTCTCCATAGCTAGGCTTGGCTGTTCTCCATAGCTAGGCTTGGCTGTTCTCCATAGCTAGGCTTAGCTGTTCTCTATAGCTAGGCTTGGCTGTTCTCCATAGCTAGGCTTGGCTGTTCTCTATAGCTATGCTTGGCTGTTCTCCATAGCTAGGCTTGGCTGTTCTCCATAGCTAGGCTTGGCTGTTCTCCATAGCTAGGCTTGGCTGTTCTCCATAGCTAGGCTTGGCTGTTCTCCATAGCTAGGCTTGGCTGTTCTCCATAGCTAGGCTTGGCTGTGTAGTTTCTGGGTCTGCTCTCTCTCTGAACTCAGTGAGACACCATGCCTATTTTAGGAACTGTTGTCATCACAGTTACCAAGTTAACAGTGGTTTCAGAGACTATGCTCTACGAGGCTAGCTAGTTAGCTGTTTTTTCAGAGAATAGGATATACGATGCAGAGGTGTAAAGAGTACAAAAATATCGTACTCAAGTAGAAGTACTGTTGCTTAACTGAAATTATACTCAAGTAAAAGTACTTGTGTAAAAATGTACTCCAGTAAAAGTAAAAAGTAGCTCACTTAAAAAATACTCAAAGTAAAAACTACTGAGTACACAGTCTGAACTGAAAAAAGAGGCAATGGTTGTACAGTTGAAACTTAATTTATTGTCTGGCAATTTAATATTTGTCAAAAATGTGTGTGTAGACCTCAATATTTATTTACCAAAAAAATCCCATACTGTCTGAAACCAGAGTTTGCCATTACAATTTATTGAAACATCATGGGCCCTCAGTTTATGAAAATATAAACTCAACCTCCTCAAACAGTGCCACTCCTAATGTGCCATGTGGGAAATGGCATTATAACAGGCAGTAACACCAACTGTGTTTGGGCAGGACATGGATTAGATATCTAACTCCCAAAAATAACAAAATAATAGGTTTGGGTATCGGAGTAGCCTTCATCTAATACCAATAATACTTGTTCTCGTCCAAGCCTAAAAGTAAACAACACAATTTAAACTAACCAACATTAATCTCCTCCATTTTTTTTAACACCAAACTGCTACACATGATAACATACCGTACGTACCCGATTAAACATTATATAACGTCTCCCATTTTGGCTAACCAGTCAAACACACACACACACACACACACACACACACACACACACACACGGCTAACATTAACTGATGCTAGAAAAAGCCATCTTACCTTGACATGTTTTGCCAAGTTCAATGTACATGTGTTATAAGCTGTGAAATCTGCGAGTTTTGGGACAAAGCTTACACTGCATTACCACACTATCACCTTTTCTGTGCTTGAAAATAAACATCTCATTAAGATGTGGCCAGGGATTTGCATCCTCCATGCGAGTCTGCTCTGGAGTTACCTTCATACTTTCTTCTGTCCCCCTCTTCAGACTTCGGAAAATCAAACAATAGGCACGGGTGTTTTGACGGATGCAGAACATGTTGATCTGGTTGGCCTGTTTTTGGCGTGATGCAATTGACTGGTGTCTTGTTAAACACACTTTTTTTCTAGCTTGCAAAATTCTTTTGATAATTTGAAAGCAAAAATAAATAATTTACTCAGTAATGGATGAGTGTAGAAATGTAGGGAACTACTATACTTAATTCAAACCATACTTAAGTAAAAGTAAAATTACTGACAAGGAAAAGTAATTAAAAAAGAACCAGTACACGAAAAAGCTACTCAATTACAGAATCGTGATTACTTGTAATTCATTACTTCCATCCCTGATACGATGCTAGCTAGTTAGCTGTTGTTTCAGAGAATAGGCTATACGAGCCTAGCTAGTTAACAGTGGTTTCAGAGACTATGCTCTACGAGGCTAGCTAGTTAGCTGTTGTTTCAGAGAATAGGTTATACGAGCCAAGCTAGTTAACAGTGGTTTCAGAGACTATGCTATACGAGGCTAGCTAGTTAGCTGTTGTTTCAGAGAATAGGCTATATGAGGCTAGCTAGTTAATGTTGTTTCAGAGAATAGACTATACAAGGCTAGCTAGTTAGCTGTTGTTTCAGAGAATGGGCTATACAAGCCTAGCTAGTTAGCTGTTGAATTCCCAGAATAGACTAAATGTGGCTGGCTAGCTGTTGTTTGAAACCTTGGGCCTTCGGAACAGTCCAACTGTCTGAGGGGGGATTAACGGACTGACCCAAATCCCCTGCATGGGGTTGATGAGGAGAGGTTGATTGGTGGAGAACAGGGTGTTCAGTCTGTGCACCTCACTCACTTGTTTCTTTGTTCCCTGAGTTAGACTAAACCAGGGTCAATGCTAGGTCATCTGTTGTTGGGATTTAAATCCCAAACAGTGGAAACATCTCAGGGACGATCAAGGGAAACAGGATGCACTGAACTCAACTTTGAGTGTCATTGTAAAGGCTCTAAATACTTATGTAAATGTGATATTTCAGTTTCTTTTTAAAAATATTTGGACACATTTCTACAAACCTGTTTTTGTTTTGTCATTATGTGTTATTATTTGTGGAATCTGTAGATCGATTAGAAAACAAATTTATGTTTTACATTTTAGAATAAGTCTGTAACGTAGCAACGTGTGGAGAAAGTAAAGGGGAATACTTTGTGAATGCCGTGTGCTGTAAGCCACTGTGTTTACCTCAATGTCCAAAGCTAGAGTTTATTCCACCCCAGTCCGTCACTAAATCATAAAGTATTGTAATAACGTCACCGAGCACATAGAGCTAGGGTAACCAGAATGGACACGGGATAATGGAAAATAGTTTTTAACTTTACCTGTTAGAGCCAACTAGCAAAGGATCTAAAGGTTTGTTATGTTGCTATGTAGTGTAGTGACCCATGGGGCGGCCATTTTAGGAGTCCAAGCCAAAGCCATGTGTCCTTTCTGCCTCGTCTAGCTCTGTGTACTTTCTGCCTCGTCTAGCTCTGTGTCCTTTCTGCCTCGTCTAGCTCTGTGTCCTTTCTGCCTCGTCTAGCTCTGTTAGCTGTGACCTCTTTGGAAGAGGCCCCTCTTGTCATGTGACTCCCCCTGAGATTGTCTGACCTTAACCCTCAGAGAGATGTTCTAACCCTAACTCCAATCGTCTGGTCCTCAGCATTCCAGACCATAAATAAACCCCAACAACAGGATACATCAACCTATGACCCCCCCCCCCCCCCCACACACACACACACACACACTCTGCTAGTTTCCTCCTCCTTATTACCACACGTTTGTTACACTAGTTTGGTTACTGTTAGCTTTGTGTGCAGTTTCAATATAAAGATGAATCCTGACTAAAGGTGTGATAGGTCTGCCATTTACACATCTGTAGGAGCCCTGGGTCCAACCCACTGTGCAGCACAGAGAATGAGAGGAGAGAGGCAGGGAACAGCAGAAGCCCTGGGTCCAACCCACTGTGCAGCACAGAGAATGAGAGGAGAGAGGCAGGGAACAGCAGGAGCCCTGGGTCCAACCCACTGGTGAGGCCATCTGAGATTTCATCATAGACACTATCCATTATTTTTCTGTCTATTCATAGTTTTTTCTAGTCTAGCAGAATTTGTGTGCCCTTTTTCTTTCTTTCATCACCCTTAGTCTTTTTCGTGTTTAAAGATGGCTGATGAGGGCCGTAACATATTTTTTTAAGATGTCTGCCGCGGGTACCGTAATGGCTTTTAAAGATGTCTGCCGAGGGAGGTTTAAGGACTTTTAAAGATGGCTTCTGAGGGTAGTGAGAAAGATTTTTTTTGCAAAAAGTTACCACAACTAACCAACCTTACTGTTTCAATGAGATCTTGGCAAACTTTGTAGAAGTGTAAGATTAAAGTCATTGCCAGCACAATGCCCAAATATTTCTGTCACAAATTGCAAGTTCATTTTTAACACGTTCAAGTAAAAGAAGTCTACATGAAGGCAGTATCATTAAAAAGAGGAAAAAAGAACAACACAAATACACAAAGCAAAGTTGACAAAGTAGTCCATAGATAAAGGTTGTTTTAATGGAATTCACTTTGTCAAAGACAGTTAAGACAATTATCTTTCATATTATAATGAAAGAAAGATGTTTTCTAACTGTCATAGGATAATGGCACTGTAATTTCATTAACAAATACTGTAAAGCAGCTACCTGTGAACTTCAGGCAGTTGGAATGGGTATACAAGTTCTACTTATTTCCCCTTTCATACATTTGTCACTGTAGAAGTGAATGTGTTTAATCATCTCTGGATCGACAGTTTTGGTGGGCATCATATTCCAGGTACCCAATCAAACAGAATCTTCCAACTGGAAGCAAACTTTGTATTATTAATGTGAAGTGCAACTTCCAGGCTGGCCTTGTCAAACTATATGAACGTTGCAACATACTGAACGTTTCTTCCCACTCAAACTTGTATATAGCTAGCATCTAGCCTATACATTATTATCTAGGTCTCTATGTTCTACCCTCCATCTACATATTATAAACTTCACAAAAATGATGAGGCTTAAGGAAATTGTCTCACTACATTTTTTTTGAGCCAGGATAAAGCAATTGGAACATGACACAATATGGGTTAGTCAGTGTTTTTCACCTTTAGATATTTAGAATTTTTTTATGGATTTGATTTATATTTATATGCTTAAATTTTTTTTCAGAATGTCTTGTTTAATGTACATTTGTGTGAAACTTTGTATGTGCTGCTTTTTTTGGCCAGGTCTCTCTTGCAAAATAGATTCTGAATCTCAATGAGACTAACCTGGTAAAATAAAATGAAAAATGTCATTTCAAGTTTGTTTTTCCCAAAAAAGAGGCCGAGACTTAAAATACATTGGATTCCCTGTATGCTAACAATTTATGGATTATAAAGATGGCTTCTAAAGGCAGAGGGGACTTTCAAAGATGGCTGCCGAGGGTAATGAGAGGACTTTCAAAGATGGCTGCCGAGGGTAATGAGAGCACTTTCAAAGATGGCTGCCGAGGGCAGTGAGAGGACTTTCAAAGATGGCTTCTGGGGACTTTAGCAAGAGGGAGGTAACAAGATTAAGCTGTTTATCTGAACCTTTGCCCTGCCAACAATGCTGGAGTCACATTGTATGTGTAAGTGAACTAGATGGAAGTCAGTCTGTAGAACTGATGTACAGAGGCCTACCAGTCTTTGGTAATGTATCCTCTGCTGCCCTCTTCCTCTCTGTAACTCACACAGAAAAGACCAGCTGCCCAGACCTAAACTCGCCTATTTCCTGAATTCAGACTGGTTGTCATAGTGACGAGAATGCAGCCTGTTTCGTTAGTTACTAGTGATTAGAATATATTTAGTGCAGTAGTGATCATTAACCCAGTAGAATGGCAGCAACAGGTCATCCTTGTTGGCCTCATGATGTCACTAGTGAGTCCTTAGTGATAGAGAAACTACCTTTTTATAAACACATTTCCTCCCCTATCCAGCCGGTAACTACTCAACTACTGAGGTCATTCAGTCGGGGGAGTGACACGTTCTGTTCTGTGTTTAATGCTTTAGAGTCTAGTGCCTTAAGTCAATGTGAGAGTAATGCAGATTTCAGTTGCATGTCAAATCAATCGTCATTCATATTGATTCCTAATTTTGCTGTGTTCTGAGTGGGTTTCTCTCCTGCCAGTTTGTTCTGAATAGGTTTCTCTCCTGCCTGTTTGTTCTGATGGAAGTCATTCACCGGAAGAGCGGGTTGGCCTCCACTAATCTGTGCAACCCAGGGATGATAATCCCTTTGTCTCTGCTGTTCCTTCTCCTTCGTCTAAAAGGCGCCAAGTGGAGGACATTGCTAGACTCTTAAATTGTGACGTAAGCAGACACAGCGTCAACGTCTTGATTTAACAGCTCGGATAGACTGCCAGATGGATTAGCCTTCTGAGGTTTATCCAGTTAGCAGTTCCTGTAGCATTAGCATTCTGCACCTCCCCACACTGAGGCATTGGCCTAGGCCAGTGATTAGGATGAGAAAACAGTAGGTTGCTAGGTAGGTTAGACAGCTTTAAGGTAATGAATGTGGACACTCCCTACCTCCTGCCCTTGGTGTGTACTACGGATCTGTCCGGAACGGCAAGCTCTCTTTTACCATAGCTCTTTGTTGCGATAGCTCTGAACCATAGCTGTTTGTTACCGTAGCTCTCTGTTACCATAGCTCTTTGTAACAATACCTCTTTGTAACCATAGCTTTCTGTAGCCATAGCTTTCTGTAGCCATAGCTTTCTGTAACCATAGCTTTCTGTAGCCATAGCTTTCTGTAACCATAGCTTTCTGTAACCATAGTTCTTTGTAACAATAGCTCTTTGTGACCATAGCTTTCTGTAGCCATAGCTCTCTGTAACCATAGCTTTCTGTAACCATAGCTCTGTGTAACCATAGCTTTCTGTAACCATAGCTTTCTGTAGCCATAGCTTTCTGTAGCCATAGCTTTCTGTAACCATAGCTTTCTGTAACCATAGCTCTTTGTGACCATAGCTTTCTGTAGCCATAGCTTTCTGTAACCATAGCTTTCTGTAACCATAGCTTTCTGTAACCATAGCTTTCTGTAGCTATAGCTTTCTGTAACCATAGCTCTCTGTAACCATAGCTTTCTGTAACCATAGCTCTTTGTAACAATAGCTTTCGGCGTTACTAGGTGGGGAGACCTACCATGAGGGTCACTAGGCAACAATGTGCACTGTGATTCTCTGTTTCCTGATTCGTCAGCTGGTCAAATGTATGGTCGCTGTTTGGAACTCCAGGAAATGCTCAAATGGTAAGTCAGCCAGTCAGTCAGTCAGTCAGTCAGTCAGTCAGTCAGCCAACCAGCCAGCCAGCCAGCCAGCCAGTCAGTCAGTGAATATCAGTAAGTAACTTAAAAATATTAAATAAAGTGACACGTGACTGCGAAAAAACCTTTTAGAACATTTATTTACATTTATTTCGTCATACATACATAAATGCCTCTC
>JAPMUY010003112.1:50000-77500 GCA_026901105.3 Galaxias olidus | reverse complement strand
GTTCAATGATACAAACAAACCTCCATAGGGTGTGTGTGTGTGTGTGTGTGTGTGTGTGTGTGTGTGTGTGTGTGTGTGTGTGTGTGTGTGTGTGTGTGTGTGTGTGTGTGTGTGTGTGTGTGTGTGTGTGTGTGTGTGTGTGTGTGTGTGTGTGATATAGACTTAATGACCCAGGAGCCCCTCCTCTCTTTCTATGTCTCTTCCTGGATTATTCTCTCCCCCCTTCTCTCTTCCTGGATGTCTCTTTATCCTTCTCTCTCCCTATCTCCCTTACCACCCTTGCACGACTCTCATGTGTGTGTGTGTGTGTGTGTGTGTGTGTGTGTGTGTGTGTGTGTGTGTGTGTGTGTGTGTGTGTGTGTGTGTGATCGGTTTTTAATTTAGCCGACACAGAGGACTGTGGTCAAAGAAACAGAGACTGTGATTGAAGGAATGTGCAGGAAAATAGACGCAGTCTATCAGTAATATTAGTAATCACAGTCTAACACACACACACACACACACTAACCCTATCCCCTACCCCCCCACCCACCCCCACACACACTCACAGAGCTGCAGTGAGCGTAGAATATTTCTGTTTTAATCTGAGTGGTAGATATATTGCATTTTTTGTAGAGTTGTAATTACTGATCTGGATGTGTTTGTGTGAGACAGGGATCTTCATTCAGAAAATGACTTTGCTAGAGCACTGTTGTTATTGTTGTTGTTGTTGTTGTTTACACAAACAACAACATCAGCAGCAGCAGCGTTAGCCTCCAGGAGGATGAGGCTGTGGGTTATGACTCAGCACAGTCTCCTGTTTAATGCTGCTCTCTCCTCCTACTCCCTCTTTTTTCTCCTCCTCTTCCCTCTTTCACCTCCCTCCTCTTTCTCTCTCTTTTCTGTTTGTCCTGCCTCTTTCTCTTTCCTACCTCCCACTCCCTTTTTCCCTGTTCCACTCTCCGTCTTTAATCTGTGGTTTTACAACAGTACGCCGCTGCTGGCTGGGTCAGACTGACTTACTGTGTGTGAGAGTCTGAGTCTGAGTGTGTGTGTGTGCGTGTATGTGTGTGTGTGCGTGTGTGCGTGCGTGCGCGCGTGTATGCGTGTGTGTATGCGTGTGTGTATGCGTGTGTGTGTGTGTGTGTGTGTGTGTGTATATCTAATGCTGTGTAGTTTTCTCTAATGTTGTGTAGTTTTCTCTAATGCTGTGTAGTTTTCTCTATATGATGTTGTGTAGTTTTCTCTATATAATGTTGTGTAGTTTTCTCTATATAATGCTGTGTAGTTTTCTCTATATAATGTTGTGTAGTTTTCTCTATATAATGTTGTGTAGTTTTCTCTATATAATGCTGTGTAGTTTTCTCTATATAATGCTGTGTAGTTTTCTCTATATAATGCTGTGTAGTTTTCTCTATATAATGCTGTGTAGTTTTCTCTATATAATGTTGTGTAGTTTTCTTTATATAATGTTGTGTAGTTTTCTCTATATAATGCTGTGTAGTTTTCTCTATATAATGCTGTGTAGTTTTCTCTATATAATGCTGTGTAGTTTTCTTTATATAATGTTGTGTAGTTTTCTCTATATAATGCTGTGTAGTTTTCTCTATATAATGTTGTGTAGTTTTCTTTATATAATGTTGTGTAGTTTTCTCTATATAATGCTGTGTAGTTTTCTCTATATAATGCTGTGTAGTTTTCTCTATCTAATGTTGTGTAGTTTTCTCTATATAATGCTGTGTAGTTTTCTTTATGTTGTGGAGAAGCAAAGTGGACATAAGCTCTTTGACACTGTTGCTATGCCTGTGAGGTCATCTGACTGCACTGACGCTATTGGTCTCTGTGTGTTCAAGGCCTGCTGCTTCCCATGATCCTTCACTCCCCGCGAGGCTGGACCCAGGGATCCTGAAGGCATCTATCACTCCCTCATCCTTCTCTCCTCTCCTCTCTTTTCTTCTCCTCTTCATGCCCTTTCCTGTCTTCTGTCTTTTCTCTGGTCTGTCTCAAGCTCTGTTCTGATTGGCTGATGAGGGCAGCAGGCCTGGTTTCCAGTTAGAGGCCCTCCTTCCTCCTCCTCCTCTTCCTCCTCCCTGCCTTCATGTGTTGGGGGTCTTTCAGCAGCACAGCCCTGGTTAGACCTCCCCCAGCCAGCTGCCACCACGGCCACGCCCCCCAGCCACGTTGCCATGCCATCAGAGAGCCTGGCCCCGCCCCCCCTGGCAGATAGCAAGGGGCCGGGCCCCGGAACGCCTTACCCCACCGCTGTACCCCTCCGCATCCTCAACAAGGGCCCGGAGTACTTCAGACGACAGGTGAGAGCACCGACAGTTTTCCTGGCAGTTTATCATATATATATATACCATATCATGTACTGTATATATACCATATCATATACTGTATATATACCATATCATATACTGTATATACACCATATCATATACTGTATATATACCATATCATATACTGTATATATACCATATCATATACTGTATATATACCATATCATATACTGTATATATACCATATCATATACTGTATATATACCATATCATATACTGTATATATACCATATCATATATATATATACCATATATACCATACTGTATATATACCATATCATATATGTATATATACCATATCATATATATATATATATATATATATATATATATACACCATATCATATACTGTATATATACCATATCATATACTGTATATATACCATATCATATACTGTATATATACCATATCATATACTGTATATATACCATATCATAGATATATATACACCATATCATATACTGTATATATACCATATCATATACTGTATATATACCATATCATATACTGTATATATACCATATCATATATATATATATACCATATCATATACTGTATATATACCATATCATATACTGTATATATACCATATCATATACTGTATATATACCATATCATATATATATATATACCATATCATATACTGTATATATACCATATCATATACTGTATATATACCATATCATATACTGTATATATACCATATCATATATATATATATACCATATCATATACTGTATATATACCATATCATATACTGTATATATACCATATCATATACTGTATATATACCATATCATATACTGTATATATACCATATCATATACTGTATATATACCATATCATATACTGTATATATACCATATCATATACTGTATATATACCATATCATATACTGTATATATACCATATCATATACTGTATATATACCATATCATGTACTGTATATATACCATATCATGTACTGTATATATACCATATCATATACTGTATATATACCATATCATATACTGTATATATACCATATCATATACTGTATATATACCATATCATATACTGTATATATACCATATCATATACTGTATATATACCATATCATATACTGTATATATACCATATCATATACTGTATATATACCATATCATATACTGTATATATACCATATCATGTACTGTATATATACCATATCATGTACTGTATATATACCATATCATGTACTGTATATATACCATATCATATACTGTATATATACCATATCATATACTGTATATATACCATATCATATACTGTATATATACCATATCATATACTGTATATATACCATATCATATACTGTATATATACCATATCATATACTGTATATATACCATATCATATACTGTATATATACCATATCATATACTGTATATATACCATATCATATACTGTATATATACCATATCATATACTGTATATATACCATATCATATACTGTATATATACCATATCATATACTGTATATATACCATATCATATATATATACCATATCATATACTGTATATATACCATATCATATACTGTATATATACCATATCATATATATATACCATATCATATACTGTATATATACCATATCATATATATATACCATATCATATACTGTATATATACCATATCATATACTGTATATATACCATATCATATATATATACCATATCTCTACTGTATATATACCATATCATATATATATACCATATCATATACTGTATATATACCATATCATATACTGTATATATACCATATCATATATGTATATATACCATATCATATATGTATATATACCATATCATATACTGTATATATACCATATCATATATGTATATATACCATATCATATACTGTATATATACCATATCATATACTGTATATATACCATATCATATACTGTATATATACCATATCATATACTGTATATATACCATATCATATACTGTATATATACCATATCATATATGTATATATACCATATCATATATGTATATATACCATATCATATACTGTATATATACCATATCATATACTGTATATATACCATATCATATATATATAACATATCATAGATATATACCACATCATATATATACACACCATATATATATATATACCTTGTCATATATATATATATATACATATATATAGCCTAACCTATATACTATAGAATAATGCTAATGGTGCAGTCTGTCTCAGGTGGGGCCTAACCAATATAGTATAGAATAATGCTAACGCTAATACTGATGCTAACGGTGCTGTCTGTCTCAGGTGGAGCCTAACCTAGATAGCACAGAATAATGCTCATGCTAATGCTAACGGTGCTGTCTGTCTCAGGTGGAGCCTAACCTAGATAGCACAGAATAATGCTCATGCTAATGCTAATGGCGCTGTCTGTCTCAGGTGGAGCCTAACCCTAAGCGTCTGAGTGCTGTGGAGCGGCTGGAAGCCGACAAGGCCAAATACGTCAAGAGTCAGGAAGTCATCAACGCCAAGCAGGAACCAATCAAACCGCAGCTCCTGGCCAAGCCGCCAGTATGTCCCGCCCTCCTGGCTAAGAGAGGCTCTGGGAATGGAGGAGGAGGAGGAGTAGGTGGAGGAGGAGGAGGGGTGGGCGGGGCTTCCTGCAAAGCCTCCAATAACAACTCCAAGTCGGACACGTGCGCCATGGCGACGACCAAGAGACAGAACCTGAACCTGGAGATCCTGAAGAACCTCCTAAACTCCTCCTCTTCCTCCGTGGGGGCGGGGCCTGAGGGGCTGGGGGGCGGTGCCCGGAGTGGGGGGAGGAGGAGCTGGGCGCCGCTGGCCTATCGCTCCACCACAGCGCTAAACGAGCCTCCTGACCACGCCCCCACGCCCTCCTCCACCAGCCTGCGCTCCTTCTCCCGCTCCCTGAAGGTTCCTCCTCTCTCCACCGGGGGGCGCCACAGCCCGCAGGGGGGTAACCTCAACCTGAGCCGACGGCTGCTGGAGGAGAGAGGAGGAGGAGGTCTGGAGCGCTCGCCCCTCCTCACCTCCCACTCCTCCTCAGACCTCCTGAGGCTATGCAACGGCAAGCCCCTCCCCCGCACCGCGCGTAGCTCGAGTAGCTCCGCCCCTCCTCTGCCCCCCAAACCCCGCCCCCACACCCTGGCCCCGCCCTTGGCCCTGTCGCTGTCCCTGCCCCCGCACCCAGCCCCGCCCTGCGATAACACCACCCTCCCCCAGCCCTCCTCCTCCTCTGGCCCCCCCGGGGAGCTGGAGATGGAGCTGGGCTCCTCTGTGGTCCGCAGGCCCTCCCTGCATCGCTCCAAGTCGGACCTGAGCGATCGCTATGCCCGGGCCGGCGCTGACGTGGAGCGCTTCTTTAACTACTGTGGACTGGACCCCGAGGAGCTGGAGGGCCTGGCCCCAGAGAGCTGCCTCAGGGCCAACTCCGACATCATCAGCCTCAACTTCCGCTCCGCCAGCATGATCAGCTCTGACTGCGACCAGTCACGCCGCAGCAACGAGGGCCTGTCGGAGGAAGAGGAGGAGGAGGAGGAAGAGGAGGCAGGGGAGCGCGTTCCGTACGGGATCTCGGCTGTGGAGAGGAATGCCCGCGTCATCAAGTGGCTCTACAGCATCAAACAGGCTCGAGATTCCCAGAAAGTATCCCACGTCTAGACAGAGAGAAAGAAAGAAAGAAAGAAAGAAAGAAAGAATGATTTCAAAGACTGAGAAGAAAAGAAGAAAAGACAAATCAAAAGGAAGAAAGTTCAAGTTGGCAGTTTGACCCGACACACTACAGCTGGACAATCCCACAAGGACTCAGAGGTCAAAGGTTATGAACTTTGAGGACCTGAAGGTCTCAGCTTGTCTCTGCATTCAGTGTTAGTTGTTGTTCCTGCATGAAAACCCAGCTCACCCCAGCAAGCACACACACACACACACACACACACACACACACACTCACCCCCGTACACTCACTCACACAGAAACAGACTCACACACACAGAAACAGAAACACACACACACACACACACAGACACACTCACCCCTGTACACTCACTCACACAGAGAAACACACACAGATAGACACCCACACACACACACACACACACACACACACACACACACACACACACACACAGACCAACAGTCCTCAGCCAGCAAGCCTTCTCTCGTTGGTTCTTCTCTGCCTCTGATTGGTTCATCTCTCTGCCCCCCCTCTCTCGTTGGTTCTTCTCCCTCTCTCCTCTCTGATTGGTTATTCTCCCTCTCTCCTCTCTGATTATTCTCCCTCTCTCCTCTCTGATTGGTTATTCTCCCTCTCTCCTCTCTGATTATTCTCCCTCTCTCCTCTCTGATTGATTATTCTCCCTCTCTCCTCTCTGATTGGTTATTCTCCCTCTCTCCTCTCTGATTGATTATTCTCCCTCTCTCCTCTCTGATTGGTTCTTCTCCCTATCTCCTGTCTGATTGGTTCATATCACTCTCTCTCCTTTCTGATTGGTTATTCTCCCTCTCTCCTCTCTGATTGGTTCTTCTCCCTCGCTCCTCTCTGATTGGTTCTTCTCCCTAACTCTCCTGTCTGATTGGTTCATATCACTCTCTCTCCTCTCTGATTGGTTATTCTTCCTCTCTCTTCTGATTGATTATTCTCCCTCTCTCCACTCTGATTGGTTCTTCTCCCTAACTCTCCTGTCTGATTGGTTCATATCACTCTCTCTCTCCTTTCTGATTGGTTAATCTCACTCTCTCTGCTGTTTGATTGGTTCTTCTCACTCTCTCTGCTCTTTGATTGGTTCTTCGCCCTCTTTCTCCTCTTTGATTGGTTCTTCTCCCTCTTTCTCCCCTTTGATTGGTTCTTCGCCCTCTTTCTCCTTTCTGATTGGTTTTTCTCCTCACCCTGTGTCTCTCTGTTATTTCTCTCTTGCGTAATGTGTGGCTCTGTGTTTTCAAAGCATCCTCTTTTCTTTGCTGGTGTGTGTTTTGGTGAGAGCTTCCTGAAGTCTGAAAGCCATATAAGGTGTGAATGCAGCTCTTCAGACTCCGCTATGACGTCACCCGCCTGGTCACCTCTCTGTCTCCCATCTCTTCTTCTGGGGCTTCTCTGCTTCCTTGTGTGAATAGCAACGTTCCCTACCCACCCGCTCCCTCTGATCTGTGGAAGCATGGTACAGTCTAAACCAGCTCCTACAACTACTAAACCCCCCTGGTACCAGAGATGTGGTACATTCCACAGGCTGCTCTTTAAAGAGGGGAAAAGATGGTTAGCATGGAGAGTGGTTTAGACCAGTATGTCGCCATGACAAGTCAGCTGATTGGCAGGTGAACTCTGTGGTACTTGCTTTCTTTTAATGTGTAAATGCTGTAAGAAAATGTAAATATTATTTCAGAAAAGTGTGTCTCTTCTTTTTTAGTTTTCTTCTTTGTCTTGTCAGAAGATGTGTAACGCTGTGAGGTGTCCATACAGGAGAGTGGTGTCACCAGCTACCCTGTCCCCGTGAAACGACCCTCCCTGACCTAGCCGTTCTGATGCTGTTCATGTTCACTGTTCTGTATGGGAGAGCTTTTACTGTGCTTGATATAAAAAGACAATAAGGCAACGACAATGTGTTCATGTTCAGATTCTTTTGCATTATTTCTATAAATCATGGCCATTTCTTTGCCATCTGTGTCTGAACATTTTCTGTGAGCATAATTTCATTAAAATTTATATTTGATGAAAACACTTGACTTTGGTGGAATTTCTTTTATTAAACGTTGTCTTTATTACTATAGATTAGGAATGGGCATTTTAGGCCACTATTCGAATATTCGATCAAAATCGAATCGGGTAATCCATTAACCGAAATAAAAAGATAATATGAAGAAAATATGTCTTAATTTTTTATTTGTTTATTTATTTATTTATTTCGCTATAGCGCACTTGTAATGTAGCCTGAAGGGCTTCCCTGATCTGGCCTTAGCTAAATAAACATATTCCTTTTCAAATTTCTGAACATTTCTTACTCTGACACATTTGATTTTCTTTGATCTCTGAGCGGAGAGTCGGCGCTATAGTGCGCATGTGTTTGTATCGGTGATCCAGCGCACTAGCATAGATCGCTCTCGTGCCTACAGTTGGCGCGCTGCCTGTAACTTTAGTCAAAAATATGAATAAGTTACTGCAGCTATATTCGAATACCCGCATCATTTCGATTATACGAATGTTCGAATAATCGTGCCCATCCCTACTATAGATAGGCTACTGAACTATTCTTATACTATAACAGTATTTATTTTTGATAAGTGGCAAGGCGATTATACCAGCTATGGTGTAGATAAAATATGGATGGTACGAATTTGGAATGGAAAGCTAGATCAATCACAACTTCGGTTATGAAAATATTGCCTTAAAATTGTAATGAAAAACACTTGTAGTCTATAATTAACAATAGCCCTACTCTCAGAATCGACTGAGACGTCCTGGGTTAATACAAGGACTCAGGAATCTTTTAATTTAGTCTATATAGACTATCCTCTCCTTAGGCTACAACCAGCTCGGTGAAGGACATTAGGCTTCTAAAACTGCATAGAATCAATCGCTTCAATGTTCGGAGCTGAATGTTGAGCTTGTATTTGCTGACATCTAGAGGCTGTACTGTAAACTGGAAATTATTAAGAACTAAAAACAAAAACAAAATCTAGAAAAATCCACTGAGTGTCATTTAAATATTTATTTGAAGGAAGTTAATTTTTACTTAACTTTACATTTTTACTATTTGTTACCAGACATGAATGAACCGGAAGAAAAACAAATTGTACCCTTTGCCATTCAGCATACTTCACACCGTGTACGTGGTGGAAGAAAAAATGACAGAACAGACAAGATATTGTTTGCTAGCTAGCTAGCAAGCTAGCAATGTACGCGTTTTTCTTTTGCCGCAGTTGTGCAAAGCTTTGGACGACATATGTCAAAACCTGCCGACACCATTAACGCTAAGAAAAAGGAATGTAGTAACGTTAGTAAATAGTTACGAGGGAAATGTTTTAACATTTCGCTCGACAGCATACGTAACCAACAGCTAGCAGTAGCTACAGTAGCAGCGCAAGCTATACAACTTGATGTCGCTTTTCAGCTCTGTTGGATCAGAAAAAATAAAGATTTGCAAGCTAACGTTAGCTACAAGCAAAAGATAAACCATCAAGTCCAGGTATATTTTATACGAATGAAGTTTCTCTAAAGATACATTTTGCTTATACTTTTTGTCTGAGGTTTCCAATAAGATTTTAAATTTAGATTCAGCAGAATGTAGTGGTGTTATCCAATGGCTAGTATTGATGATGACAACCCTGGCATTGTCTTAATATGTTTTAGATTGGGTTGCTGATTTATTTTACGTGGGATTATGTATATATATGTGTGTGTGTGTGTGTGTGTGTGTGTGTGTGTGTGTGTGTGTGTGTGTGTGTATATATGTATGTTTGTGTATATATAGGATTATTGGACTAATTTTTGCTCTGCAGTCCTCTCACTATTTGTTAAAGATGTGTAATCTATCTTTCAGCATTGAATTAACATTATGTCCAGCTTTACCGTTAGTAACATCATCATGTTTTCGATGTTGAATATGGGTGGTTGATCACCGCAAGTTTATCCTGTGTCGTTGATTGAAGTTTATCATATTTTTCTACAGCTTCATATTAACAGCTACATTGCTGATCGCAGCGCTATGGCTCCGATGGGCATACGTCTCTCGCCACTCGGCGTGGCTGTGTTTTGCCTCCTGGGTCTAGGCGTCATATACCACCTCTACGCTGGGGTGATCTCCAATAGGTTGGCAGCGTTCCGGCAGCGGAGGGCAGTGGACCTGCGGGACCTACTTGCCATCTCCGTAGAGGCGGCTGTGCAGGGCGGCCTCGAGGTGAAACGTGTCCGGGAGGACAATAATCTGGAGGAAAGATCTAAGGGGAAAACTAGAGAAGGAGCTAGTGAGAAACTGACGCAGGGAGACCTCTTGTCTCACAGGAAGATGTTTTACCTGATCAAAAACACCTACCCAGACCTCACGGTAAGAAAAACACCTATCCCCACACCTCAAAGTAATAGCAACTATCCCAGACCTCAAAGTAATAACACCAACTACCCAGACCTCAAAGTAGTAACAACAACTACCCAGGTCTCTATGTAGTAACAACTACTCAGACCTCAAAGTAATAACAACTGGACTTAACGGGAGAGGGGGTAGGACATAGGTGTCTTATTAGGTATTCAACATGAAGGCCTGTTCCTTATTCATGGTGTGTGTAGACCTGGTTAGAGAAGGACACGGCATGCTGGTACTGTTTACCCAGTGAGGTCAGGTTGTGTGTGTGTGTGTGTGTGTGTGTGTGTGTGTGTGTGTGTGTGTGTGTGTGTGTGTGTGTGTGTGTGTGTGTGTGTGTGTGTGTGTGTGTGTGTGTGTGTGTGTGTGTGTGTGCAGGTGAACAGTGAGGAGCATGAGACGGTAGAGGCTGAGGCGGCGGTTTGGAGCCGGGACATCCCCTCTGAGATCCTACGGAGGGTGGAGGGGGGGAGGGAGGTTCCCCCAGACAGCATCACCATCTGGATCGACCCATTGGACGCCACCCAGGAGTACACGGGTACCATCCAATCACATGAGAGGAGCACACTGATATCATCCAATTACATCACGGGGCCTTCAGAAGTGGAGTTTGTTTGTGATGGAAGTTGTTAGTTTTGAGGAGACTTTCCCTGCTCAACCCGAGAAGGCTGAATTAATAAATAGGAACCAAACAATGAACAGAGCCTGTAGCCTTGAGGACTCTGAAACAGTCTGTGTGTGTTAGTCTACTGACAGGACTCCCCACTCTGACTCTGAATCAGTCTGTGTGTGTTAGTCTACTGACAGGACACCCCACTCTGACTCTGAAACAGTCTGTGCGTGTTAGTCTACTGACAGGACACCCCACTCTGACTCTGAAACAGTCTGTGTGTGTTAGTCTACTGACAGGACACCCCACTCTGACTCTGAATCAGTCTGTGTGTGTGTTAGTCTACTGACAGGACACCCCACTCTGACTCTGAATCAGTCTGTGTGTGTGTTAGTCTACTGACAGGACTCCCTGCTCTGACTCTGAAACAGTCTATGTATGTTAACCTCTTCTGTCTTTGGTCCGACAGAAAACCTGCTGAAATACGTCACCACTATGGTGTGTGTAGCAGTGGATGGCAAACCCACCATAGGAGTCATCCACAAGCCCTTCACTGGGTACACAGGTAGGGGGGCTTTCTCCTGCTCGGCTCAGTGGTAACAGCTAGCATGCAACCTCCATTCAATTCATCACAGGGCTACACTGTTGGCCTGTTAGCCCTGCATGTTAGCCTGTTGGTCTGTAGCCCTGTGTGTTAGCCTGTTGGTCTGTTATCCCTGCTAGTTAGCCTGTTGGTCTTTTAGCCCTGCTAGTTAGCCTGTTGGTCTGTTAGCCCTGCGTGTTAGCCTGTTGGTCTATTAGCCCTGTGAGTTAGCCTGTTGGTCTGTTAGCCCTGTGAATTAGCCTGTTGGTCTGTTAGCCCTGCGTGTTAGCCTGTTGGTCTGTTAGCCCTGCGAGTTAGCCTATTGGTCTGTTAGCCCTGTGAGTTATCCTATTAGCCTTATGCGTTAGCCCTGCGAGTTAGCCCTAAGCAAAGCTACTGCAGAATGTGCTGCTCATAGCTGGTGAATTCATTAGTTCCTGTGTGTAGAGGATGTTGAAGCAGTGCTAGCTGGCGCCCTCTGGTGTTTACTGCTGGACACTGCTCTATCAGCGACTGAACATATTCCTACCATGTATCTCTCTCTCTCTCTCTCTCTCTCTCTCTCTCTGGTCTGTAGCTTGGGCCCTGGTAGGAGAGGGCTCCAACGTGAAGGCCAGGGCCTCCTACAGCACTAGCCCCCCCAGGGTCATCGTGTCCCGGTCACACGCTGGGGAGGTCAAAGGGTTCATCGAGGGGGCCTTTGGAAACACCACCACCATCATACCAGCAGGGGGCGCAGGTGAGATGTGTGTTTGTGAGAGACAGAGTAAAACAACATTTAACTTTAATAGAATCACTCCAGACTTAATCTAAATGTCACTGACAGATTACACTCTGCTCCGTGTGTGACTTAAGTAGACAGCCTAACCCTCAGTCTGACCCCTGACCTTTCCAGGTTACAAGGTGCTGTCTCTGCTGGAGCCCCTTGACACTGACACAGACCCATCCGACCAATCAGATGTCTACGTTCACGTCACCTACATCAAGAAGTGGGACATCTGTGCCGGCCACGCCTTATTGGCTGCACTGGGCGGTCACATGACCACGCTGCAGGGCGGGGAGATAGACTACCGGGGGTCAGAGGGCAACAAGGACGGCGTCATTGCCAGTGTCAGTGTGGACCACAAGGCCCTGTTGGAGAAACTACCGGCCTGGGAGCCGGGCCAGCACTGAGACACACAGACACACACACACACACACACACACTCACACACTCACTGAGAGACACACACACACACACACACACACACACACACACACACACACACTCTTTTATTCTGATAAACACACACACACACACACACACACACACACACTGGACAATGTAAACGTACACACACACACACACTGGACAATGTAAACTTACACACACACACACACACACACACACACACACTGGACAATGTAAACACACACACACACACACACACACACACACACACACACACTGGACAATGTAAACAAACACACACACACACACACACACACACACGCTGGACGATGTAAACAACCACACACACACACACACACACACACACACACACACACACATGCTGGACAAAGTAAACATACAGACACACAAACACACTAAACATTGGAAACATGCACACACACACACACACACACACACACACACACACACACACACACACACACACACGGATACTGGACAATGTAAATGTGTACAAACAAACATACTCACACAATGGAAATGTTCTCTCTCTCTCTCACACACACACACACACACACACACACACACACACACACACTCCACATATACATACTCTCAGCTAACCCTAATCTTCCTATCAATCATGGATACTGGGAATACCAGAATTCCCCCTGTCCTGCTCCATGGATACTGGGAATACCAGCATTCCCCCTGTCCTTCTCCATGGACACTGGGAATCCCAGAATTCTGTCCTGCTCCATGGATACACCAGCATTCCCCCTGTCCTGCTCCATATATACTGGGAATACCAGAATTCCCCCTGTCCTGCTCCATGGATACTGGGAATACCAGCATTCCCCCTGTCCTACTCCATGGATACTGGGAATCCCAGAATTCCCCCTGTCCTGCTCCATGGATACTGGGAATACCAGCATTCCCCCTGTCCTACTCCATGTATACTGGGAATCCCAGCATTCCCCCTGTCCTGCTCCATGGATACTGGGAATACCAGCGTTTTTCCTATGGGAGCATGTTTTTAGACCCCCTGTGGACTACAGTGTGATTAACGTTTGTCTCTCATCTCACCGTGTCCATGGCAACGTGTGTGACCTCTAACCTTTCTAGTTCAAACTGTTCTACATCTCCTGTTGGAAATGCATTTTATGTCAAAGTTCATAGCTGTTTTATTTTTACACTGAAAGCTTGTACAAAGCCCCTCCTTTAGCTGAGCTGAGCTGACGAGTAGTGAGTTTGGCCTCAGGCTTGATAAGAACTGGGACTTTTGGTCGGCATCAGAATCTCCCCAATGCAGAGTTCTGCTTCTGGAACGCTGGCGTCAACGCTGAGTCAACTGGTCTCCATGGTAACGGTGATTTGAATGAACACACCAGAGAAGAGATGCTTCCTTTTTCAGCCCCTAATAACAGAAACCGTAGCCATGGTTACCTGAAGGCTCTGGCTCCTCCTCTTCCTGTTGTAGTCTTTCTTTAGCTAGTGTTTTAATGTCTGCTGCCTCCATCCCTCTGACCTGTCTATAAAGGCAGCTGTGCATGAGATCAGCAGCCTGACTCCACCGCTTACCTCCTCTCACAAGATGGCTCCTGTGCATTCAAGATGGCTCCTGTGCATTCAAGATGGCTCCTGTACATTCAAGATGGCTCCTGTGCATTCAAGATGGCTCCTGTACATTCAAGATGGCTCCTGTGCATTCAAGATGGCTCCTGTACATTCAAGATGGCTCCTGTACATTCAAGATGGCTCCTGTGCATTCAAGATGGCTCCTGTGCATTCAAGATGGCTCCTGTACATTCAAGATGGCTCCTGTGCATTCACCTTTACAGTCGTCATATTTCCTCTTCATCAGGTTCTGTTCAGACCCAGTCTACCTACCAGTCAGTGAAGGATGGTACTGTGTTCTGGAGAGGCGGTAGGTACACAGTGCCAGACCAGCTGCCTCAGTGAGGCCAAGCTCTCATCTTCCACATCAGTTGGACTCCACTACACTGGGGAGAGGCAGCTAGTGGGGTCAAAGGTCTTTGTGGTGGGTGAGATACAGCCCCCAGTACCTCACCTGGGCTAGCCTGACGTTAGGTAGCGAGGTTAAAGGTCTTTGTGGTGGGCTAGGGTTAGTTAGTACCTTACCTGGGCTAGCCTGACGTTAGGTACTGGGGTCAAAGGTCTTTGTGGTGGGCCAGGGTTAGCTAGTACCTTAACTGGGCTAGCATGCGGTTAGGTACTGGGGTCAAAGGTCTTTGTGGTGGGTTAGGTTAGTTAGTACCTTACCTGGGCTAGCCTGACATTAGGTAGCGAGGTTAAAGGTCTTTGTGGTGGGTTAGGGTTAGTTAGTACCTTACCTGGGCTAGCCTGACATTAGGTAGCGAGTTTAAAAGTCTTTGTGGTGGATTAGGGTTAGTTAGTACCTTACCTGGGCTGGCCTGACGTTGGGTAGTGGGGTCAAAGGTCTTGTGGTGGGTTAGGGTTAGTGTTAGCTAATACCTCACCTAGCTGGCCTGACGTTGGGTAATGGGGTCAAAGGTCTTGTTGTGGGTTAGGGTTGGTGTTAGCTAGTACCTCACCTGGCTAGCCTGACGTTAGGTAGTGGGGTCAAAGGTCAATTTTTACTGTGTTGGTTCTCAGGTGATGTTAAATATGGACGTTTTTATTCTTCCAGCAGGGGGAGACATTTGCCAGATCAACTTTATGTTGCACCGCTTTCCAATTACACTGCCTAACAATTACTATAGGTGTAGAGGGAGATATACCTGAAAGCTTGGTTATTGCATCATTGATAAGATACAATGAACAGACGTATTAAAACCAAGCATTATAACTAAAACAACACAAACCTACACCCCTCCAAAAACAGTCAGAAACATGGGAGCCTAATCCACAGACCAGCCAGTGAGAGTGATCTGAGGTATAACAGCATCACAAACCTTGAACCTGAAGAGCCTCCTTCTTTTTACTTTCATTTGTTCTCTCTGCATTCAATAAAAAGAATACCAAACAGGCATTAAGCTTTGAATCAAAGACTCTGTTTGTCCCAGTCCACCAGGTCGATCTTTGTTTTAGAATGACAATAAGGCTGTGGACTTAACACACTGACATTTTAAAAGCACTTTAAACATTTTTACATATTGGTTATGTGAAGAGAATAATTATAACTTTATTAATATTGTGTGTTCTAGAGAAGAGTGTGCTGGGAGCTACTGAATGACACACACACACACACACACACACACACACACACACACACACACACACGGAGACACAGACACACAATACTTGGAAGGGTTTGAATAAATAGTGTGTTCTGGAATCACACATGCATACCAAATGACACTGCACACACATTGTAGTAATTTCTCTCAACAATACATTATCACTGACTCCCTTTCAAACACCAGTTTCTGTATGTATTTATTGAAGCATTAATTATTACTAGTGTCCATCAAGGTGCCTGCCATCATCCCTGATTGTTTGGTACACTAGGGGGCAGTGTGACATTTACAGTTGTCGAAGACAGGAAACCGTACCTCTTGCTTCTTCAATCAGGGTTAGCACAATGCATCGCGGTGCTGAGCTCAGAGAGGTGATGGTGTCTGCTTTACAACCAAATAACTTTGAATAGTTACATTAAATAACCTAATCTCAAAGTTACACTAAAAAACCTAATCTAATCTCAAAGTTACATGAAATAACCTAATCTCAAATTTACATGAAATAACCTAGTCTCATAGTTACATGAAATAACCTAATCTCAAAATTACATTAAATAACCTAATCTCAAAGTTACATTAAATAACCTAATCTCAAAGTTACATTAAATAAACTAATCTAATCTCAAAATTACATTAAATAACTTAATCTCAAAATTACATGAAATAGCCTAGTCTCATAGTTACATGAAATAACCTAATCTCAAAGTTACATTAAATAACCTAATCTCAAAGTTACATTAAAAACCTAATCTCAAAGTTTCATTAAATAACCTAATCTAATCTCAAAATTACATTAAATAACCTAATCTCAAAGTTACATGAAATAACCTAGTCTCATAGTTACATTGAATAACCTAATCTCAAAGTTACATTAATAACCTAATATCAAAGTTACATTAAATAACCTAATCTCAAAGTTACATTAAATAAACTAATCTCAAAGTTAAATTTAAAAACCTAATCTCAAAATTACATTAAATAACCTAATCTCATAGTTACATTAAATAACCTAATCTCATAGTTACATTAAATAACCTAATCTCATAGTTACATTAAATAACCTAATCTCAAAGTTACATTAAATAACCTAATCTCAAAGTTACATTAAATAACCTAATCTCAAAGTTACATTAAATAACCTAATCTCAAAGTTACATTAAATAACCTAATCTCAGTTACAGTAATAATAAAAATAACTTCCTCTTAGAGTAACATTAACCACATTACCCAGTAACAGTGTACCTTTAAACCCCAGCATTACCTGGTAATAGTGTCCGTTTAAACCCCAGTTTCTATATCTTTTGAGTTACAACACATCACATAGCGTACCTTTAAACTCCAGTCTATATATTTAATGAGTTACATCACATCACAGTGTCCCTTTAAACCCCAGCCACCATGTCTAATGGTGAGTCTCCTTTTAAACCCCAGCCACCATGTCTAATGGTGAGTCTCCCTTTAAACCCCAGCCACCACGTCTAATGGTGAGTCTCCCTTTAAACCCCAGCCACCACGTCTAATGGTGAGTCGCCCTTTAAACCCCAGCCACCATGTCTAATGGTGAGTGTCCCTTTAAACCCCAGCCACCATGTCCAATGGTGAGTCGCCCTTTAAACCCCAGCCACCACGTCTAATGGTGAGTGTCCCTTTAAACCCCAGCCACCACGTCTAATGGTGAGTGTCCCTTTAAACCCCAGCCACCACGTCTAATGGTGAGTGTCCCTTTAAACCCCAGCCACCACGTCTAATGGTGAGTGTCCCTTTAAACCCCAGCCACCACTTCTAATGGTGAGTGTCCACGTCTAATGGTGAGTTACATCACATCACAGTGTCCCTTTAAACCCCAGCCACCACGTCTAATGGTGAGTTACATCACATCACAGTGTCCCTTTAAACCCCAGCCACCACGTCTAATGGTGAGTGTCCCTTTAAACCCCAGCTACCACGTCTAATGGTGAGTTACATCACATCACAGTGTCCCTTTAAACCCCAGCCACCATGTCTAATGGTGAGTCTCCCTTTAAACCCCAGCCACCACGTCTAATGGTGAGTGTCCCTTTAAACCCCAGCCACCACGTCTAATGGTGAGTGTCCCCAGCCACCACGTCTAATGGTGAGTGTCCCTTTAAACCCCAGCCACCACGTCTAATGGTGAGTGTCCCTTTAAACCCCAGCCACCACTTCTAATGGTGAGTGTCCCTTTAAACCCCAGCCACCACGTCTAATGGTGAGTTACATCACAGCACAGTGTCCCTTTAAACCCCAGCCACCACTTCTAATGGTGAGTGTCACCACATCACATAGTGGACCTTCAACAGACCCTCCCCTCATATTTCTTATGAGTTTTTTCAGCTTATTTTTAAACACCAGCTTCCACCTCTTCAATGACTTCAATCAAATCAAAGCTGCCTCTACCTATTGTCTTCTTCTCTCACATTTGCCACCGAACGACCTCACTGAGATTGTGACTCAGTGAATGAAGGGAAGGCCATTGTGGCAGGGCTGCAGCCTGTAGGCCCCTTCTCCTGGCCACAAAGACTCTGTAGGAGGCAGCTAAGAGGCTGCTGGAAAGAAACGGTCAATTTATTTCTGGTAATTGATTTACTGTGAAGAGGAGCCATCTAAGACACACTGCCTGGGTGAGGGGAGAGAGTGTGTGTGTGTGTGTGTGTGTGTGGGGGGGGGGGGGGGGGGGGGGGGGGGGGGGCTGACAGTTCGATAAAGAAGACGGACAGTCGGAAAGACAATCATAGAAAGAAGTCAGAGAGAGGGAGAGAAAGATGAAAAAGAGAAACAGGATTGACTGACAGAAAGATGGAGAGATGGTGAAACAAAAGAAAGATAGAGAGAGAGAGAGAGAGAGAGAGAGAGAGAGAGACAGAGAGAGAAAGAGAGACGGAGAGAGAGAGAGAGAGCGAGAGAGACAGAGAGAGAGAGAGAGAGAGAGAGAAAAAGACAGAGTGGAAAATAAGAGAACAGAGAAAAAGAGGGAGATGAAAAGAAAAACACAGGGAGAGAGAAAGAGAGACAGCTGGACAGAGCGAGAGAGAGGTAGTGGTAGAAAAAGACAGAGAGAGAGAGAGGCTGACAGGCAGACAGACACACAGGCAGGGAGAGAGACAGGAGGAAAAGAGACAAGTTGTCATGGGCCTTGGATGGTCTGTGTGTTTAATGTAGAGGTGGTGTGTGTGTTTAATGTAGAGGTGGTCTGTGTGTTTAATGTAGAGGTGGTCTGTGTGTTTAATGTAGAGGTGGTCTGTGTATTTAATGTAGAGGTGGTCTGTGTGTTTAATGTAGAGGTGGTCTGTGTGTTTAATGTAGAGGTGGTCTGTGTTTAATGTAGAGGTGGTGTGTGTGTTTAATGTAGAGGTGGTCTGTGTGTTTAATGTAGAGGTGGTCTGTGTTGAATGTAGAGGTGGTGTGTGTGTTTAATGCAGAGGTAGTCTGTGTTTAATGCAGAGGTGGTGTGTGTTTAATTTAGAGGGTTGTGGTGGAACACTCATGGTTGGGAGTGGGTGGGGGGCTGGGGGGGTCCTGCTGAAGGGCCTGGGGGGGTCTGGGGGGGGCACCCATCAAATGACGAGGGGTCACATGTTGGAACAGCTGTGAGTCACCATCACCCGCCTGAACACACACACACACACACACACACACACACAGGAGGATTTTTATAGTGGCGTTTAAAGGTACAGATAGGGATGTGATGTTTATTATCACTGATGGAGATGGGATTTAAAGGTACAGATAGGGATGTGATGTTTATTATCACTGATGGAGATGGGATTTAAAGGTACAGATAGGGATGTGATGTTTATTATCACTGATGGAGATGGGATTTAAAGGTACAGATAGGGATGTGATGTTTATTATCACTGATGGAGATGGGATTTAAAGGTACAGATAGGGATGTGATGTTTATTATCACTGATGGAGATGGGATTTAAAGGTACAGATAGGGATGTGATGTTTATTATCACTGATGGAGATGGGATTTAAAGGTACAGATAGGGATGTGATGTTTATTATCACTGATGGAGATGGGATTTAAAGGTACAGATAGGGATGTGATGTTTATTATCACTGATGGAGATGGGATTTAAAGGTACAGATAGGAATGTGATATATGTACACTCCAGATAGAGACAGCAAGAGAGACAAAACATGATGAATCATGGGAAGGCAGGTGAGGAAATTTGGTGGCCTACTGGCCAATGGGGAGAGAGCAGAGTTGCATGTTTGTTTTACAGTTTGCAGTTAAATTCCACTGCATTTAAGTTCCTGAATTTGTTGTATTCTGCAAAAAAAACAAAACAGTTTGAAGAGAACCTGAAAGTTGTAGTGTGGAGGGTCCCCTAAAGGACTTGATTTGAACTTTGACCTCCATAAGAGACAAGCTGCTGGAGAGCATCCTAAAGGTCAAGGGTCGTGTTTCAAAATAAAAAGATACAAATAACAGCTCAACTTAGCATTTATATCAAGCTTCATATTTGATCATATTTTCATGTAGTTTCTATGCTCAATAAGTAGTCGAGAGGAGAGGATGAAGATGAACACAGAGATGGTGATGGTGATATTGAAAGTGATGGGATAGTGATAGTGATGGTGATTGTGATATTGATATGAATGGTGATGGTGATAGTGATGGTGATATTGATAGTGATGTGATTTTGATGGTGATGGTGATATTGATGGTGATAGTGATAGTGATGGGATAGTGATAGTGATGGTGATGGTGATATTGATGGTGATAGTGATAGTTATGGTGATAGTGATAGTTATGGTGATAGTGATATTGATGGTGATAGTGATAGTGATGGGATAGTGATAGTGATGGTGATGGTGATATTGATGGTGATAGTGATAGTTATGGTGATAGTGATAGTTATGGTGATAGTGATAGTTATGGTGATAGTGATATTGATGGGATAGTGATAGTGATGGTGATGGTGATATTGATGGTGATAGTGATAGTTATGGTGATAGTGATAGTTATGGTGATAGTGATATTGATAGTGATGTGATATTGATAGTGATGGTGATAGTGATGGTGATAGTGATGTGATATTGATAGTGATGTGATATTGATAGTGATGGTGATGGTGATATTGATATTGATAGTGATGTGATATTGATATTGATAGTGATAGTGATGATGATATTGATGGTGATGTTGATAGTGATGGTGATAGTGATGTGATATTGATAGTGATGGTGATAGTGATATTGATAGTGATGTGATATTGATATTGATATTGATGGTGATGTTGATAGTGATGGTGATAGTGATGTGATATTGATAGTGATGTTGATGGTGATGTTGATAGTGATGGTGATAGTGATGGTGATATTGATAGTGATGTGATATTGATATTGATATTGATGGTGATGTTGATAGTGATGGTGATAGTGATGTGATATTGATAGTGATGTTGATAGTGATGGTGATAGTGATGTGATATTGATGGTGATATTGATGGTGATATTGATGATGATGATAGTAATGGTGATGGGGATAGAGATGGTGATGGGGATGTGATATTGATGGTGATATTGATAGTGATAGTGATGGTGATAGTGATATTGATAGTGATGTGATATTGATATTGATAGTGACAGTGATGATGATATTGATGGTGATGTTGATAGTGATGGTGATAGTGATGTGATATTGATGATGATGATAGTAATGGTGATGTTGATAGTGATGGTGATAGTGATGTGATATTGATGGTGATATTGATGATGATGATAGTAATGGTGATGGGGATAGAGATGGTGATGGGGATGGTGAGTTTTTCTCTATTCTATTCTGTGCCGCTCTGGTCTGGTCCGTTGTGTTAGTTGATTTTGTTTCTCTCAGTAGTTGTTTTCTCTGCTTCTACCCTCAGATCTATGAACTGGGTGTAAATGTGTTTTTGTGACATAAAAGGACCACCTCTGACTCTGCTGTGCCCCCCAAACTCCCCTCTCCCCCTCCTAGCAGGCACACAGCTGTCAGTGCTCTATTACAGCAGCGAGATAATCGCCGTGGCAACAGGGACATGTTTCAGTGAATTAAACTTCATTAGAGGTACATTACTGACCCTGACACACACGCACGCACGCACAACACACACACCACACACACCCCTGTAATAGCTGACAGCTTTGAACAGCCAATATAAACCCAGCTAATTAAATTTACCTCAACTCAAGCACGCCAGCCTGTGTGTGTGTGTGTGTGTTTCTATGTGTGTGTGGGTGTTGACGGTGTTTTTTAATTAACACTATGTTTTCTCTGTAGGTGTATTAAAAGGTGTTTCTGCCCCAAGGTTGCTGACAGAACACACATCCTGGTCCGCCCGGCGACAGGGCCATCAGATGGTTATCAGGGACAGTCCGTCACTTTAGTGGCCCCTGACTGCAGCCTGTAATTAGTTCCCACTGGGAGAGTGTTTGTTCATGGTTGTCCCAGGGAGATAGCAAGGAACCAGGAACAACTCAACTTTGCTCTTTCTTTCCAGCGCTGCGATTCTGTTTGTGTGTGTGTGTGTTTGTGTGTGTGTGTGTGTGTGTGTGTGTGTGAGTGAGAGAAAAGAGAGAATTTGAGCTTAAAGTATGTGTGGGAGTTTGTTTTAAAAGGGGGTGGAGCATACAGTAGTCAATTATGAGAGCAAGAAGATGTGTGTTTTTGAGTTGTCGGAAATACACCCTGTGTGTGTGTGTGTGTGTGTGTGTGTGTGTGTGTGTCCTCAGGCCTGTTGGTAATTACTCTGCCATCTGTACCACACAGGGCGGTGGCTACCATCTTGCCTTTGTGCCCGAGAGGAAAGTGACTTGAGATGAGAGCCACACAGGAGATCAAAGTTCTTCCTCTCTCTCTCTCCTCCTCCTCCTCCTCCTCCTCCCCTTAAACAGACCTTCTAGACCCCTTTCTCTCCTCCTCATCCTCCTCCTCCTCCTCCTCCATCTCCATGGAGATACAGCGCTACAGTCTGTCAGTAAAGCCAAGAGTCAGACGAGGCAAAACCTCCTGGAGGGAATGATTCTCTGGAATGTTCTAGGTTTGCAGAAGTTTCTGTAAGCTTCTGGAAGTTTCTGGTAGGTTCTGGGAGGTTGTGGGAGGTCATGGCCTTCGACCTCGCCACGTCTGGGAGGAAACATTGAGGGCAGATGTTTCCTTATCAGTTCTGCTGATTGTATTTGATAAGTGTGAGAGTGATGGATCATGGGCTGTGAAGTTTAGAGAAGCCTCTGTGGTTGTTTAAGGAGCTCCTTTTGATTTCAAATAATCGGTTCACTGAGGAGGATATTCACAATACACACACACACACACACACACACACACACACACGATGCACACACACGTGTAGACACACACACATACTCAGACACCCCCCCCCCACACACACACACTCACACACTGATCATCGTGGTCTTCAATGGAGTGTGTGTTTATGGGGTTCCATTAATGCCAAAATGATGCACCTGGCTTTGCGTTTGTCGCTGGCTATAGCGTCGGCTTTATACATTGCGTTGGTTGTTGTTTTGCGTTTCTCGTTGCCTATTGCGTTGGCTTTCTACAATGCGTTTCTCGTTGCCTATTGCTTTGGCTTTCTACAATGCGTTTCTCGTTGCCTATTGCTTTGGCTTTCTACAATGCATTTCTTGTTGCCTATTGCGTTGTCGTTTGCACTGACTATGCTGAGAGAAGTATTTAAACTTCCAAACGGTCAACTAGGTGGTTGACCGTTTGGTTGTCTAGTCAACCGTTTACATAGACATAGAGAGGGACAGCTTGACAGGCACTAGGACCCAGCAGAGCAGTCTATAGATCAGAGGAGCGCGACAGCCTGACAGGCACTAGGACCCAGCAGAGCAGTCTATAGATCACCTGTACCTGTCAGGTGGTTGTATTATCTCTGTACCTGTCAGGTGGGTGTATTATCTCTGTACCTGTCAGGTGGGTGTATTATCTCTGTACCTGTCAGGTGCCTTCCTGGGGTTTGTCACAGGGGTGCAGATGGATCTGGAGTCTAAACGCTCTCCTGTCTACAGTCATTAAAACACCATTAAGTCCTGCAGCTTTTAAAGCCTCCATCACTACTGACACACCACTGATCAACTCAACCTCACCAGAGGGATATCTATGTCTGTCTGCCTGTCTGCCTGTCTGCCTGCCTGTCTGCCTGCCTGTCTGCCAGCCTGTCTGCCTGCCTGCCTGCCTGCCTGCCTGCCTGCCTGCCTGCCAGCCTGCCTGCCTGCCTGCCTGCCTGTCTGCCTGTCTGTCCTGTCCTGCCTGCCTGCCTGCCTGCCTGCCAGCCTGTCTGCCTGCTGCCTGCCTGCCTGTCTGCCTGCCTGCCTGCCTGCCTGCCTGCCTGCCTGCCAGCCTGTCTGCCTGCCTGCCTGCCTGCCTGCCTGCCTGCCAGCCTGTCTGCCTGCCTGCCTGCCTGCCTGCCTGCCTGCCTGCCTGCCAGCCTGCCTGTCTGCCTGCCTGCCTGCCTGCCTGCCTGCCTGCCAGCCTGTCTGCCTGCCTGTCTGTCTGCCTGCCTATCTGCCTGCCTGTCTGCCTGCCTGCCTGCCTGACTGCCTGCCTGCCTGCCTGTCTGCCTGCCAGCCTGTCTGCCTGTCTGCCTGCCTGCCTGCCTGCCTGCCTGCCTGTCTGTCTGTCTTGCCAGTCTGTTGACAGTGTTGACTTCCTGTCCGCCTTGTATGACTGCTATGCTATCTGAATATGAGCTGAACTCTGGCTTTCTGATGGATGGTCTGGCAGCAGTGTAAGGTGCTAACCTTTAGTGTTGGTGAAACATAGACGTCTTTATTCAGCTGAATGTCAACACCGCCAGACGCCTTATCAATCAATAGAGCTGTGTTACACAGCCAGACAGAACCCTGTGGACACACACACACACACACACACACACACACACACGCATAGTGCTTGGGATTATTTTACTAAGAGTGTGTTGCAGGAGACCAGGGTTGTGTCTTAAAATAAAAACAGAATCACCCTGCCTCAATCTGAACTGTGCTGTCTCTCTCTCTCTCTCTCTCTCTCTCTCTCTCTCTCTCTCTCTCTCTCTCGCTCTCTGTCTATGTGCGTGTGTGTGTATGTGTGTGATTCACGTGTGTGATTGTGTGTTTGCAGGTGGGTGGGTCTTGTGACGTCCACATGACAACAATGTTTCATTGCTACCCACGCAGTGTAGACACACACACACACACACACAGTAACACAGTAACACACACATACACACAGTAACACACACACACACACACACACACACATACACACACACAACACACACACACACACACACAACACACACACACACACACAGTACACACACACACACACACACACACACACACACACACACACACACACACACACACACACACACACACACACACACACACACAGTACACACACACACACACACACACACACACACACACACACACACACACACAACACACACACACAGACACACACACACACACACACACACACACAGTAACACACTGGCCTAAGGGTCACTGGTGCGAGTTGTTCTCACGTATTGTCTGTCCAAACTGCCGGTTCTAACTGAACTTTAACCTTCTATTTGGAGAATTGTTGCTAATGTGATTAGCCTGAGCGTTTTAGTCCTCATGGTTTAATGCTACTTAGTGTTTTGTGCTGAAGTTGAAGTGTAGGGCAAAGCCACAACACAGAGTTAATGTGTACTGCACGGTGAGTAACAGGACTAGTCAGGTGATCAGCACGGTGAGGAACAGGACTAGTCAGGTGATCAGCACGGTGAGGAACAGGACTAGTCAGGTGATCAGCACGGTGAGGAACAGGACTAGTCAGGTGATCAGCACGGTGAGGAACAGGACTAGTCAGGTGATCAGCACGGTGAGGAACAGGACTAGTCAGGTGATCAGCACGGTGAGGAACAGGACTAGTCAGGTGATCAGCACGATGAGGAACAGGACTAGTCAGGTGATCAGCACGGTGAGGAACAGGAAGTCAGGTGATCAGCACGGTGAGGAACAGGAAGTCAGGTTAGTCTGTCTGAAGGCACTGAGCAGTTTCAGTTCCAGTTGGTTTAGTTGTTTTGAGTGTTGATTGATTGATTGCATCATTATTGATTCTCTCCCTACAGAATAAAACGGTGTTTGTTTGCAGTTGTAATCTCCAAAAATCTCCACAAAGGAGAGTCTCCAACATGGGTTTCTCCCCTCCAGAGGAGTGTGTGTGTATGTGTGTGTGTGTGTGTGTGTGTGTGTGTGTTGTGTGTGTCTGTGTAGGTGTGTGTGTTTGTGTGTGGTGTGTGCCCTCCAGAGATGTATGTGTGTGTGTGTGTGTGTGTGTGTGTGTTGTGTGTGTCTGTGTAGGTGTGTGTGTTTGTGTGTGTCTGTGTGTGTGTGTGTGTGTGTGTGTGTGTGTCTGTGTGTGTGTGTGTGTGTGTGTGTGTGTGTGTGTGTGTGTGTGTGTGTTGTGTGTCTGTGTGTGTGTGTGTGTGTGTGTGTGTGTGTGTGTGTGTGTGTGTGTTATGTGTGTCTGTGTAGGTGTGTGTGTTTGTGTGTGTTGTGAGCCCTCCAGAGGACTGTGTGTCAGAGACGCTGCTGTGAGTAACCCGCTCAGGGGTCAGCAGTGAGACTACGATTAGAGTGGACAGCCAAACAGGAACCGGACAATCTAAGATGGCGGAATGGAATGTGTGTGTGTGTGTGTGTGGCTGAAAGGGCCAATACAAAGCGCCTGCGGGGTCCGTGATGTGAATTGACATGTGTAATCTACTTCCTCTAGTTCTAGTTAACACTCCGTGACAAAGGAATCGGGGACAACATGTTTTTGTCGACTTCCTCTAGTTCTAGTGAACAAGCTGTGTGTGTTTCTATCTGTAGTATCGTCTTCTTATGTTATAGAGGAAGTTAACACAGGTTAGTAGAGAGTTTAAATGAAGAGTCAATATTAACTGAGTCAGAACTAATCGCTGGCTTGGACTCATTTAAAAGAACAGAAATAGACTCTAGCTGTCTGTACGCTCCATAAACGAACAACGAAGAGATTCTCAGTCATGGCAAATGAAAATAAATGACTTCATAGTTGAATGTCATCGCGTCTGCTTTGACCAGACACAGCACCACCAAAGCACCGTAGAAAACTGTCGTTTGTTTATTCATGTCTTCACGGAGATGTGTGTGTGGAAATATGTGTGGAGGTGTGTGTGTGTGTGTGTGTGTGTGTGTATATGTGTGTGTGTGTGTGTGTGTGTGTGTGTGTGTGTGTGTGTGTGTGTGTGTGTGTGTGTGTGTGTGTGTGTGTGTGTCTGTGTCTGTGTGTGTGTGTGTGTGTGTGTCTGTGTGTGTGTGATGTTCCACAGAGGTCTTAGGTCACCCGCTGCTACTGTCCTTGCAGGATGAGTGTTCTTCAAAGCGTTCCTCCCAGTCTGTAGGAACGTCACAGCGTCTCCCTCTAAGCCAGTGGGATTAGCACGCACAACAATCCCACTCCAGGAGGAGAGTCTAAGCAGTGAGCCAACA
>JAPMUY010003112.1:30000-32500 GCA_026901105.3 Galaxias olidus | reverse complement strand
ATAAAAATACTGTTTTGGACACTGCCCCTGTTTCAATTTGAAATCACTTGCGTCAGGTCTTTACATAGTCGAAGTGAGCCGCCCGCTGCCTTCTGATAATCAAAGCTGTCAGTCATTAGAGCCAGGTCACTGTGATGTGCATCAGCCTCGTTACTTTGCCCTCCAGAAGCCGTGATCTGGCTGAAGTCTGTTTTAATAGAGAATCCCTTTTCAACAGGCACTCTGCAAACAGGAATACATAAAGACATCGTGGTCGGCTAAGCAAACGTCTAGGACACCTATATTCTCATCGTGTTTCGAAATTTTAGTTTTTTCATGAGAACAGTTTCAATAGAATATTCAATAAATAATAAATTTTGAGAATCAGTTTGTTGATAAATATTACACAGAACCAAATCAAAACAATTTGTCCTCGAGACAGGACTGACAGATTTCAAAACATTTTCAAACATTTTTGCAATATGAAACAGACCTATTTCAAACTATTAAGCGCTCTTTTATTGATGCATTTTCATGTATATTTTTTCCTTTCCACGGCTATGTTTTTTACCACAGGGTTATTGAACATTTCTTCCCTTTGTGTCCAAATAAGTCGAGTTTCTTTATTTTCTATTTAAGCCACCAGACTTCTTTTCCCCTGTCATACTCTTTGATCCTTCAGTTTTATCATAGCCACATCAACCTCCTATTCCCTGTAAAAGGCACACCACCGAGATTCCTCCATAGACAACTTTTCTTGCTGTGCTGAAGTTGACTTGTGCTGTCTGCATTGGCACTAACGTTAGTCGAGGCACAGATGGTGTGTGCTAGCTAGCTGTTGCTAGTAGAGAGCAGGGACAGCGATCCACCTGTCCATTTTGACGCACATAACCCGTTAAATGACTTGCACCTGCATTGAAAGAAGTGCGAGGTTTAGAGACTATAAAATGAATCATTGTAAATTCTAATAGACCAAATGAGGCATAGTTTGGTCTGTGTGTGTGTGTAGAGGGGGGGGGGGGGCGTCATTGGGAGCAGTGTGGAGATCACAATCCTGGAGTCAGGAAACTCCCTACTGGCCTTCTCTGATATCGTCTTCATGGCCTCAGCTGCTCCCTGGCGGAGGGTGTGGAGGTCGTTGGTTCCTGTGTGCACTACTATGCAGTTTGGGCTCCCCAGGGTTTCCTTGTTGAGGAGCTTCATGGCCTGGCCTGTGGTGCTGCAGCCTTTCAGGACCACCTGCTGTCCAGGAAACAGTCTCTGGGGGTCCAGGAACTTTCCGTTTGAGTCTGTCAGAAGAATAACCTGTGAAGCTGTGAGCTGATCAGACGGGGACTACCTTGGTGTGGTAAGTTGGGTGGTTGGCTGGGTAGCAGGTTGGGGGGTTGGCTGGGTAGCAGGTTGGGGGGTGGAGGGTAGCAGGTTGGGGGGTGGAGGGTAGCAGGTTGGGGGGTTGGCTGGGTAGCAGGTTGGGGGTGGAGGCTGGAGGGTGGAGGGTAGCAGGTTGGGGGGTTGGCTGGGTAGCAGGTTGGGGGGTGGAGGGTAGCAGGTTGGGGGGTGGAGGGTAGCAGGTTGGGGGGTTGGCTGGGTAGCAGGTTGGGGGGTTGGCTGGGTAGTAGGTTGGGGGTGGAGGCTAGCAGGTTGGGTTGTTGGCTGGGTAGCAGGTTGGGGGGTGGAGGGTAGCAGGTTGGGTTGTTGGCTGGGTAGCAGGTTGGGGGGTGGAGGCTAGCAGGTTGGGGGTTGGAGGGTAGCAGGTTGGGTTGTTGGCTGGGTAGCAGGTTGGGGGTTGGAGGGTAGCAGGTTGGGGGGTTGCTGCACGTGGGTAGTAGGTTGGGGGTTGGAGGCTAGCAGGTTGGGGGTTGGAGGGTAGCAGGTTGGGAGTTTGGCTGGGTAGCAGGTTGGGGGTTGGAGGGTAGCAGGTTGAGTTGTTGGCTGGGTAGCAGGTTGGGGGGTTGGCTGGGTAGCAGGTTGGGTTGTTGGCTGGGTAGCAGGTTGGGGGGTTGGCTGGGTAGCAGGTTGGGGGTTGGCTGGGTGGTGGGTGGAGCAGGTTGGAGGGTTGGCTGGGTAGCAGGTTGGGGGGTGGAGGGTAGCAGGTTGGGGGGTGGAGGGTAGCAGGTTGGGGGGTGGAGGGTAGCAGGTTGGGGGTTGGAGGGTAGCAGGTTGGGGGGTGGAGGGTAGCAGGTTGGAGGGTTGGCTGGGTAGCAGGTTAGGTTGTTGGCTGGGTAGCAGGTAGGGTAGCAGGTTGGGGGTTGGAGGGTAGCAGGTTGGGGGGTGGAGGGTAGCAGGTTGGGGGTTGGAGGGTAGCAGGTTGGGTTGTTGGCAGGGTAGCAGGAAGCGGGGTGGAGCCTAGCAGGAAGGGGGTTGGAGGGTAGCAGGTTGGGTTGTTGGCTGGGTAGCAGGTTGGGGGGGAGGGTGGAGGGTAGCAGGTTGGGGGGTGGAGGGTGGAGGGTGGAGGGTAGCAGGTTGGGGGGTGGAGGGTGGAGGGTGGAGGGTGGAGGGTGGAGGGTACGGTAGAAGGCAG
>JAPMUY010003112.1:7500-25000 GCA_026901105.3 Galaxias olidus | reverse complement strand
GGCCGGCCTGAGTGGCTGGTGGACGACCCCAAAAGCTCAGCCGGTGGGGGGGCTCTGAAACGAGCCTGGGAGGACGGAGCAGAGCTCCAGAAGAGGTACGGGGGCTTCATGGACTAGGTTACCACGGTTACGTCTACCCCCCCACCCACACACACACACACGTCCCCTCACCTACCCTGACCTGCCAATCAGCAACCTAGTCTGGACTGTTGATATTTGAATGCACCAATCGCATTCCGTTGTATTGCTGTAACGCTGTGCTGCTGACTGCCCGTTGGTTGTCGTCTTACTACTGTTGAAGTATGAAATAGAACATATTACTCATTTATAATCCATTTGAAAATAATAATCCATTGATTTTATTGGCTGAAACCCGTTCAGTTGGTTTGTTTTTCATGTTTATTATTTATTAAAGGAAATCTGTTGATCCCGGTGTGTCAGGAAGTGCATGTGTGGTTGGAACAACACGATAAGGGGCGCTTGATTTCTGTGTTCACGCTGATAATGGCTTCACACGCCTGTCTCTGAGAGTTATTAATCTAACACACCTAAACTTTATTACAGTGAGGTAAATCTAACACACCTAAACTACATTGCAGTGAGGTAAATCTAACACCTAAACTTTATCATAGTGAGGTAAATCTAACACACCTAAACTTTATTACAGTGAGATACATCTAACGCACCTAAACTTTATTACAGTGAAGTAAATCTAACACCTAAACTTTATTACAGTGAGATACATCTAACGCACCTAAACTTTATTACAGTGAAGTAAATCTAACACCTAAACTTTATTACAGTGAAGTACATCTAACACACCTAAAGTACATCACAATAAGATACATCTAACACACCTAAAGTTTATTACAATGAAGTACATCTAACACACCTAAAGTACATCACAATAAGATACATCTAACACACCTAAAGTTTATTACAGTGAAGTACATCTAACACACCCAAACTTTATTACAGTCAGATACATCTAACACACCTAAACTTCAGAATAGAGAGTTGAATCTAACACACCTAAACTTCAGCACTGAGATGTAAATCTAACACACCTAAACGTCAGAATAGAGAGTTAAATCTAACACACCTAAACTTCAGCACTGAGATGTAAATCTAACTCACCTAAACTTCAGCACTGAGATGTAAATCTAACTCACTTAAACTTCAGCACTGAGATGTAAATCTAGCACACCTAAACTTCAGAATAGAGAGGTAATCATGCATACCTAATCCTGGATTAGAGAGGTAATCATACACATTTAATCCTGGATTAGAGAGGTAATCATACACATTTAATCCTGGACTAGAGAGGTAATCATGCACACCACCTCTGGAATGTAAACCTGAGAAACTTGACCTTTACCTCCCTCACTGGCATAGATTACTGCATACCATCACAAGAGGCATGTATCCGTGGGTGAGCTACAGTAACACCTGCTGGCCAATCGGACACAGGGGTTGGTGCGTCGCAGCATGTCTGTCTCCGTGACAACCCTGGACAGTTCATTTGAGATTCGATGCAGGGGCCGTACATGTAATTATGTCCATTGAAGAGAGGGAGTCATTACACAGACACAGCAACTCACACCCTCACCATACAACAACCATTATACACCAAAGATATTAACTCATACCCTCACCCTACAACAACCATTATACACCAAAGATATTAACTCATACCCTCACCCTACAACAACCATTATACACCAAAGATATTAACTCATACCCTCACCCTACAACAACCATTATATACCAAAGATATAAACTCATACCCTCACCCTACAACAACCATTATATACCAAAAATATTAACTCATACCCCTCTACAACAGCCATTTTATATATATATACTGTATATATACAGTGCTGTGCAAAGGTTTTAGGCAGGTGTGAAGTCTTTAAAGTTAGAAAGAAAAAACAACATAAAAATATAAATGTTAATTGTTTATTTTTTTATCAATTCATAAAATACAAAGTGAGGGAGAAGCAAATCTATATCAAATCAACATTTGGTGTGACCACCCTTATTCAAAACAGCATCCCCTGCCTAAAAATATATATGCACAGTACTGTATATATATATATATATATATATATATATATATACTGTATATATACTGTATAGATACATTATATAAGGTTAATGTCCCTCAAGATAGGTTTATTTCACATACTCACTATCAACTAGATTACATAATGCGCAATAAGATAAGTTTACTTAACATAGTCATTACTAACTAGATTACATAATGTCTGTTAAGATATGTTTACTTAACATAGTCATTACTAACTAGATTACATAATGTCTGTTAAGATATGTTTACTTAACATACTTATCATTGACTGGATTACACAATGTCCGTTAAAATACGTTTATTTAACATACTCATTACTAACTAGATAACATAATGTCCACAATGTTCAGTGGAAGTTTAAGGTCCTTTCATTCCCCTGAGGCTACTGGTTTATACTACAGGGCCAAACAGGGCTAGTCAGTAGTCTAGTTTATACTATAGGGCCAAGCAGGGCTAGTCAGTAGTCTAGTTTATACTACAGGGTCAAACAGGGCTAGTCAGTAGTCTAGTTTATACTACAGGGTCAAACAGGGATAAAAAGTAGTCTATTTTATACTACAGGGTCAAACAGGGCTAGTCAGTAGTCTAGTTTATACTAAGGGTCAAACAGGGCTAATCAGTAAGTTTATACACAGGGTCAAACAGGGCTAGTCAGTAGTCTAGTTTATACTGCAGGGTCAAACAGGGCTAGTCAGTAGTCTAGTTTATACTACAGGGTCAAACAGGGCTAGTCAGTAGTTTAGTTTAACTAAAGGGCCAAACAGGGCTAGTCAGTAGTCTAGTTTATACTAAAGGGCCAAACAGGGCTAGTCAGTAGTCTAGTTTATACTACAGGGCCAAACAGGGCTAGTCAGTAGTCTAGTTTATACTACAGGGTCAAACAGGGCTAGTCAGTAGTCTAGTTTATACTACAGGGTCAAACAGGGCTAATCAGTAGTCTAGTTTATACTGCAGGGTCAAACAGGGCTAGTCAGTAGTCTAGTTTATACTAAAGGGCCAAACAGGGCTAATCAGTAGTCTAGTTTATACTACAGGGTCAAACAGGGCTAGTCAGTAGTCTAGTTTATACTACAGGGCCAAGCAGGGCTAGTCAGTAGTCTAGTTTATACTGCAGGGTCAAACAGGGCTAGTCAGTAGTCTACTACAGGGTCAAACAGGGCCAGTCAGTAGTCTAGTTTATACTGCAGGGTCAAACAGGGCTAGTCAGTAGTCTAGTTTATACTGCAGGGTCAAACAGGGCTAGTCAGTAGTTTCGTTTATTCTACAGGGTCAAGCAGGGCTAGTCAGTAGTCTAGTTTATACTGCAGGGTCAAACAGGGCTAGTCAGTAGTCTAGTTTATACTACAGGGTCAAACAGGGCTAGTCAGTAGTCTAGTTTATACTGCAGGGTCAAACAGGGCTAGTCAGTAGTCTAGTTTATACTGCAGGGTCAAACAGGGCTAGTCAGTAGTCTAGTTTATACTACAGGGTCAAACAGGGCTAGTCAGTAGTCTAGTTTATACTACAGGGTCAAACAGGGCTGGTCAGTAGTCTAGTTTATACTACAGGGTCAAACAGGGCTAATCAGTAGTCTAGTTTATACTGCAGGGTCAAACAGGGCTAATCAGTAGTCTAGTTTATACTACAGGGCCAAGCAGGGCTAGTCAGTAGTCTAGTTTATACTATAGGGCCAAGCAGGGCTAGTCAGTAGTCTAGTTTATACTACAGGGCCAAGCAGGGCTGGTCAGTAGTCTGGTTTGGTGGCTCTATGGCTTGCAGTACATACAGAATCTGGCGAGACTGGTTCTAGGTAAGCTCTGTAACTCTGAAAGGCTTGGTGCTGTAGATACAGGCTCTGGTCAGACTGGTCCTAGATCAGCTCTGTAACTCTGAAAGGCTTGGTGCTGTGGATACAGGCTCTGGTCAGACTGCTCCTAGATCAACTCTACAACTGTAGAGCTGTGATTGATAGGAGCGCTGTGGAGTTAGAAAGCAGATGTTTAAAAGGTGTAGGAGGCTCTGAGGAGGAACAGCCTTCCTGCTGTGGGATTTAATTGGGCAGGTTTACAGCTGATCCAAACAGAAACACAGCGTCCTTGTTTCAGCAGATCGTCTGGGAGGATAATGGCGTGTCACTTCTGTCGGTCCAATGTTCCGTCCTTGGTACTGCTCTCTCCTTTGGAAACACAGCCGCTTTGCACCAATCAGCCCACAGAGCACCAAGGAAACCAATCAGCATGCAGAGCACCCAGGAAACCAATCAGCATGCAGGGAGAAGCTGTCTCTTCTTTGTGTGGCTTAGCAGGGAAAGCAATGTTCACATGAGCAAGTGTACATTTTATCTATAAAAACACTTTTCGTTATGTTTAATTGATAGTTTCTTAACTGAGCCAAAGATTGAAGAAGAAGAAGACAATTTTAACTTTAACTTTCTACCCAGACCTGGTGTGTGGAGTGTATGTATGTGTGTGCATATATGTGCACGTGTGTGTATGTGTGTGTGTGTGTCAGTATACGTGCACATGCGTGTACGTGTGTGTGTGTGCGTGTGTCAGCATGTGTGTACATTTGTGTGTGTGTGTGTGTGTGTGTGTGTGTGTGTGTGTGTGTGTGTGTGTGTGTGTGTGTGTGTGTTAGAGAGTACATAAATCACAGCGTGAACTAACATTTTCTTTATTAACTGTGCTTTCAGGTGGGCGATTAGCAGACTGGAGATGGGAACATTGTCCTACGCACACACACGCACACACGCACACACGCACACACGCACACACGCACACACGCACAGCCTGGGGCTGAGCAATAAGACAGGCTCTGATAGGTTTCTCAGCTGACGGAACAAGTCAGTGAGAGTCCTGAAAGTCATTTCCCCACACGAGTCCTCCATCACCCCCAACACTCTCCTCCTCTCCTCCTCCTCTCCTCCTCTCCTCTCCTCCTCCATCACCCCCAACACTCTCCTCCTCTCCTCCTCTCCTCTCCTCCTCTCCTCCCTCCTCCATCTCTCCTCCTCTCCTCCTCTCCTCCTCTCCTCCTCTCCTATCCTCCACCTCTCCTCTCCTCCTCCTCTCCTCCTCTCCTCTCCTCCTCTCCTCTCCATCACCCCCCAACACTCTCTCTCTCCTCTCCTCCTCCTCCTCCTCCTCTCTCCTCCTCCTCCTCTCCTCCTCTCCTCCCCTCCTCTCCTCCTCCTCCTCCTCTCCTCCTCCTCTTCTCTCCTCCCCTCCCACTCTCCTCCTCCTCTCCTCCTCCTCTTCTCCTCCTCCTCTCTCCTCCTCCTCTCCTCCTCCTCCTCCTCCTCTCCTTCTCCATCAGCCCACCTCCTCTCCTCTACCTCTCCTCCTCTCCTCTCCTCTCCTCCTCCATCACCCCCAACACTCTCTCCTCCTCTTCTCCCCTCCTTCTCTCCTCCTTTCCTCCATCACACCACCATCTCTCCTACCCACCTCTCCTCTCCTCTCCTCCTCCATCACACCATCAACGCCTCCTCTCCTCTCCTCTTTTCTCCTCTCCTCTCTCCGGGACACATTATCATTCATCACTGTGGAAATCCAATCACATGGGGAAATGCTGATAGGAACATCATCTATGTATTAAATATCACTTTGTCTTTTTAATCTCCATAGATTACTGTTATGGTGCTTTCTACCATCTTTCTCTACAGTATTAGACTGTAATATCAGTAATACTCTCTCTACAGTATTAGACTGTAATATCAGTAATACTCTCTCTACAGTATTAGACTGTATTATCAGTAATACTCTCTCTACAGTATTAGACTGTATTATCAGTAATACTCTCTCCTACAGTATTAGTCTGTATTATCAGTAATACTCTCTCTCTCTCTTACAGTATTAGTCTGTATTATCAGTAATACTCTCTCCCACAGTATTAGACTGTATTATCAGTAATACTCTCTCTCTACAGTATTAGTCTGTATTATCAGTAATACTCTCTCTCTACAGTATTAGACTGTAATTTCAGTAATACTATCTCTACAGTATTAGTCTGTATTATCAGTAATACTCTATCTCTACAGTATTAGACTGTAATATCAGTAATACTCTCTCTCTCCTACAGTATACGTCTGTAGTAAAACTCTAATTAATACTCTCTCTTCTTTCTTTCTTTCTTTCTTTCTTTCTTTCTTTCTTTCTTTCTTTCTTTCTATCCCTCCCCCACTCCCTCTCTCTCCCTCTCTCTCTCTCCTCTCTCTCTCTCTCTCTCTCTCTCTCTCTCTCTCTCTCTCTCTCTCTCTCTCTCCATCTGCCACTCCATCTTGCTCTCACCCTCTCTCTCTCCCTCTCTCCATCTCCTGCTACATGTTTCTCCCTATCACCCTCCTTACAGCACTTCTCTCTCTCTTTCTTCTCTGCTTCCACCTCTCCCTTTCCTCTCCATATGTCCAGATGTGGTGTTCTTAGAACGTACCTGCTTCATTCATTATTGACTCTACCATCCATCAAAACTACGCACTGCAAACCACTTCTAACACTCACATTAATTAACATCATTAATAAGCAGCAATTAAATCTAAATGACTGTACAATGGAGGGACTACAACATTTGCAGTCTTATTCCTACTTTTGAAAGTTAAGAGTAAATTGTTTTGTTTCTGGTAATAGTTATATCATGACCAGTGAACGATAAATATCAGTGATTATCTACTGGAAGATAACCTCATTGAAGTTATATTGTCTCTGTATGTGATGATTGGTCTTTTAGTTGCTCTATATGATTACACTTAAAAGTAAAATATTAGAATGAATAAAATTGGAAGTCAAGAATTAATATTTCTTGAAAAATGTAATGGCCTTATCACAACCCCCCTACCTTCATATGTAGGACCCACAATTCCTAGCGTGGATGGAGGGAGGCAGAGGCATTGATTGGTTATCTTTTGACCTCGATGCGCGTTCTCAAATCAGTGGAAGTACGCCGCCCGCTCCAGTCACAAACACAACACAAGCGGAGCCAGGACTAACGGTACGGTTGAAACACTGCGTAGTTTGAACTAAACAATTAAATTACCAGGGTGTTATGCTGCTTACTTTGACATAAGATTAAAAAACTGGTCAAATAAATGTTTGTTAGTTCTTGTTTTTTTAATAGTCGCGTATTGCAATTGAGAGCGAAGGTCGTAAATGAGTGAGTAGCCAGGCGGTGAAAGTGGGAGGAGTTGTATGCTTTCTCACTCTGTATGTTGTGGCCACAGGGATTGAAGTAAAACAATATTTCATGCTAGTGAGTTTGTAACGCAATGTACATTTAATGTGGTTTATTATATATTAACACATTTGTGGTTTTGTTAGATGCAGTTTATTGTTTTAGAGCTGTAATGTTTTGTTGGTCTGTCGATGCATGTCACTTTCTCATGAAAGTCCGTTATCGTAACCTAACCCTTTTATCATAGTGAACGTTGGCCAGGGCTGTTCGTTTTGCAAACATTGTCATTGAACTTTCGGTTAAACGCAGAAACTTAGCAGATTGTACAACTCTGATTTGCTATTGTTGGTTTTATCGCTTAATTAATCTTGGTTCTCATCACCGGAAATAGCTTTTATATGATGAAATAACGTTTAATATAACGACTTGAAAGTAGTTACGCGTTTACTTCCTCAAAGTAGGCTACAATGCATGCGCATCTGACAAACTTCCGCCGCTCGCTCCCTGATATAAGAAAATTAGTTCCAGCTGCGCCTATCCCTTGACGCTGAGGGGTTACGTAACGCTCCCACTGATCTGTTAGCTAGAATGCTTTGCTACTCTCCCGTTGTCCTGGGTTACATGGTAGAGAGGGTTGCTGCTCTTCGTTGTCTTTTGAAACCCATGGTTTATTTTTTGTGTACGCTGTTTAGCCACACGATGGAGAACCTACTTTAAACTAAAATATAACTGTCTATTTAGTGAATCCGATATAGACCGGATGCTATTTATCATATCGTGGATGTCAACCTGTCCTTACTGAAGCTGATATAGAATAAGTGGATTAGAATAAGTAGCTATGTATTGATTGATGTTGACACAGACTAATGGGTGTATTGATCATTGTGTTTCCTGTCAGACTGCTTCAAGATGAACTTCTTCCTGGAGACCCTGCAGGTTCTCTTCCTGTCTCTCTACTATAACCTGGAGGCCCTGGTCCGCCTGGCGCTCCCTGCGCGCCGGAAGAATGTGACCGGGGAGGTGGTGCTGATCAGCGGGTCCGGCAGCGGCATCGGGCGCCTCATGGCCCAGGAGTTTGCTGCTTTGGGAACCACGCTGGTTCTATGGGACATCAACCAGGAAGGGATGAAGGAGACGGCCCAGCTGGCCCGGGAGAGCGGAGCCTCCAGGGTCCACTACTACGTGTGTGACTGCAGCGACCGGGCCGAGGTGTACCGGGTGGCCGACCAGGTGAGACTCAATGCCTCCTTATACAGGTGAGGTAGAACACAGCAGGTATGCCTCCTTATACAGGTGAGGTAGAACACAGCAGGTATACCTCCTTATACAGGTGAGGTAGAACACAGCAGGTATACCTCCTTATACAGGTGAGGTGGAACACAGCAGGTATACCTCCTTATACAGGTGAGGTAGAACACAGCAGGTATACCTCCTTATACAGGTGAGTTAGAACACAGCAGGTATACCTCCTTATACAGGTGAGGTGGAACACAGCAGGTTTATGACTCCAAGACAGTGTTAGAGATGATTGGTCTAAACTGACTCCAGGACAGTGTTAGAGATGATTGGTCTAAACTGACTCCAGATCAGTGTTAGAGATGATTGGTCTAAACTGACTCCAGGACAGTGTTAGAGATGATTGGTCTAAACTGACTCCAGATCAGTGTTAGAGATGAGAGAGCGGGAGCACTCAGAGTGGGCTGGTGAGTTGGCGCTCTGTTGATCTGCCTCATGGTGGGCTAATGGATTAGGGTCAAAGGCCTTTGTCCTCTCCTTCACCCTGCTGCTCCTACTGTGAGTCAAACTCAGGAGCTGGTCTGAAGTCAGGCTTAACATGGGGTCTTGCACTGAAAGGGTTTGGTTTGGCTGACCAAGGGGCTGGTGCATAGGGAGGATCTAGTGGGAGGATCTACCTTTGCCTGCATGGCTGCTGTTTACACAACACACACCCAGAGAGAGAGAGAGAGAGAGACTCGTTCAGAGGATCAGGGTCTATAAACGTTGTGTTCTGCTGTGTGTGTGAGTGGCTTGCCCAACGGGTTTCCATAGTCAGCCAGCCAACTAGCTAGCTAGTCGGTCGGTCGGCGTGCCAGCCAGTGGTAGACCCCTCCTCCTCCTCCTCCTATTTGCCTAATGTAGTAGTGGGCAGTACCCTTCCAGTAGCTGAGGTGTCTATTTGCCTATCGGGCAGGAGAGGAGGGGCGGGGCAGGAAGTTACAGAGCAGGATGACATCCTCTGTAGAATGAGTTTATCTGTTAGAACTATGACCACTACAACATACACTGACTGTCCGGTCTGTAGACTGAGTTTATCTGTTAGAACTGAGCAGGTCCATTAAGCATTACTTATACTTTAGGAATAAGCTTTAGTAATAATTTAGGAATAATTTAAGAAGCAGTATTAGGAATACTTTAGGAATAAGCATTTTGGGGACTTTGTTCGCCCTGTTGTAGTTTTAAGATTAGAGAGTGTGTGTGTGTGTGTGTGTGTGTGTGTGTGTGTTTCAGCTTGCTGTACAAAGTTGATTCCACACCTTGTTTCTAAACCACCTTGTTGTTGTGGTAACCACCTGATGTTAATTCTGGGAGTGAAGGCAGGACAATGACCTTGACCCTCTCTCCGTCCCCACAGGTCAAGCGAGAGGTCGGGGACGTCAGCATTCTCATCAACAACGCCGGGATCGTCACAGGGAAGAAGTTCATGGACGCTCCTGATTCGCTGATTGAGAAAACAGTGGAGGTCAACACTATGGCGCACTTCTGGGTTAGTCTCTAACACAACCTCTACACACACACTGTACACAACCACTAATACAACCTCTACACACACACTGTACACAACCACTAATACAACCTCTACACACACACTGTACACAACCACTCACACAACCTCTACACACACACTGTACACAACCACTCACACAACCTCTACACACACACTGTACACAACCACTCACACAACCTCTACACACACACTGTACACAACCACTCACACAACCTCTACACACACACTGTACAAAACCACTCACACAACATCTATACACACTTTACACAACCACTCACACAACCTCTACACACACTGTACACAACCACTAACACAACATCTATATACACACACACACACACACACACAACCACTAACACAACATCTACACACACTCTACCCAGTCACTAACACAACATCTACACATACACACACACACACACACACACACTGTACACAACCACTAATACAACCTCTACACACACACTGTACACAACCACTAATACAACCTCTACACACACACTGTACACAACCACTCACACAACCTCTACACACACTGTACACAACCACTCACACAACCTCTACACACACACTGTACACAACCACTAATACAACCTCTACACACACACTGTACACAACCACTAATACAACCTCTACACACACACTGTACACAACCACTAATACAACCTCTACACACACACTGTACACAACCACTAATACAACCTCTACACACACACACACACAACCACTAATACAACCTCTACACACACACTGTACACAACCACTAATACAACCTCTACACACACACTGTACACAACCACTAATACAACCTCTACACACACACTGTACACAACCACTAATACAACCTCTACACACACACTGTACACAACCACTAATACAACCTCTACACACACTGTACACAACCACTAACACAACATCTATACACACACTTTACACAGTCACTAAGACAACATCTACACACACACTGTACACAGTCACTAACACAACATCTCTATACACACACACACACACACACACAACCACTAACACAACATCTACACATACACACACACACACACACACACACTGTACACAACCACTAACACAACCTCTATACACAATACACAGTCACTAACACAATGTCTTCACACACTGTACACAGTCACTCCCACTTTGGGGCAGCATGGTGGCTCAGTGGTTAGCACTGTTGCCTCACAGCATGAAGGTCCTGAGTTCAAACCCCACCTCAGCCAAGGGCCTTTCTGTGTGGAGTTTGCATGTTCTCCCCGTGTTTGTGTGGGTTTCCTCCTACCATCAAAAAACATGCTCCATTTTCCTGCCAGCCACTGCCAATTCCTATGTGTGAGCAAATCTGTCGTAATATATGTTGGGTGAGCAAGTCTGGCGCAAATTAGCTGCCGTAGCGTCACTCAGACTGAGTGTTGTGTTTGATAGCTGTTTGTTCCTTGTTCGTTCTGTGTAATTAATTGGCAACCAATTTGTGTAAAGCGCTTTGAGTCTTGAAGAAAGCGCTAAAAACTAAATAAAATGAATTATTATTATTACTAACACAATGTCTACACACACATACTCACTCACACACACACACACACACACACACACACTGTACACAGTCACTAATACAACATCTACACACACACTGAAGATTGACTGACAGGCCTACACATGTAGTGACACAGACCAGACCTCTTTAACGCTGCGTACTAACACAGACCTCTTTAACGCTGCGTACTAACACAGACCTCTTTAACGCCTCTTTAATGCTGCGTACTAACACAGACCTCTATAACACTGCGTACTAACACAGACCTCTTGCTGCGTACTAACACAGACCTCTATAACGCTGCGTACTAACACAGACCTCTTTAATGCTGCATACTAACACAGACCTCTTTAACACTGCGTACTAACACAGACCTCTAACACTGCGTACTAACACAGACCTCTTTAACACTGCGTACTAACACAGACCTCTTGCTGCGTACTAACACAGACCTCTATAACACTGCGTACTAACACAGACCTCTTTAACGCTGCGTACTAACACAGACCTCTTTAACGCTGCGTACTAACACAGACCTCTTTAACGCTGCGTACTAACACAGACCTCTTCAACGCTGCGTACTAACACAGACCTCTTCAACGCTGCGTACTAACACAGACCTCTTTAACGCTGCGTATTAACACAGACAGACCTCTTTAACGCTGCGTATTAACACAGACAGACCTCTTTAACGCTGCGTACTAACACAGACCTCTTTAACGCTGCGTACTAACACAGACCTCTTTAACACTGCTTACTAACACAGACAGACCTCTTTAACACTGCGTACTAACACAGACAGACCTCTTTAACACTGCGTACTAATGCAGACCAGACCTTTTTAACACTGTGTAGTGACAGTGTGTTAGCCTGCACATGACCTCCAGGTCAGAGGTCAGACCCAGAGGAAGTCGTGACATCACAGAGCACTGTGATCTGCTGGTCCAGACATAGCTAGACATTTTCCTCACGTGTGTGTGTGTGTGTGTGTTTGTGTGTCCGTCCTATCCAGACTTACAAGGCCTTCCTTCCCGCCATGATAGCCAACAACCATGGCCATCTTGTCAGCATCGCCAGCTCAGCGGGCCTCATTGGAGTCAACGGACTGGCAGGTACACACACACACACACACACACACACACACACACACAGCATTCTCCCTTTCTTTAGCTAGTTAGCCAGCCAGCCGGCCAGTCAATTAGACTGACTGACCGACTGCTTGGTTGTCTGCAGGGCAGTCAGTTTGTCTCTAGGGCGGTCAGTCAGTCAGTCTGTCTCTATGGCAGTCAGTCAGTCAGTCTCTGTCAGTCAGTCTGTCTCTGTCAGTCAGTCTGTCTCTAAGGCAGTCAGTGAGTCAGTCTGCCTCTAGGCAGTAAGTCAGTCTGTCTCCAGGGCAGTCAGGCAGTCAGTCAGTCTGTCTCTAGGGCAGTCAGTCAGTCTGTCTCTGTCAGTCAGTCTGTCTCTAAGGCAGTCAGTGAGTCAGTCTGTCTCTAGGGCAGTCAGTCAGTCAGTCTGTCTCTAGGGCAGTCAGTCTGTCTCTAGGGCAGTCAGTAAGTCTGTCTCTATGGCAGTCAGTCTGTCTATAGGGCGGCTTAACAGGGATGGGCTGGGAGCACTAATGGGCATGTCAGAGTTAATATTTAATACATGTGCACACATCAATGTTGCGTAACGGCAGCATGTCAGTCTGTCTCTATGGCAGTCAGTCTGTCTCTAGGGCAGTCAGTAAGTCTGTCTCTAGGGCAGTCAGTCAGTCAGTCTGTCTATAGGGCGGCTTAACAGGGATGGGCTGGGAGTCTCTATGGCAGTCAGTCTGTCTATAGGGCAGTCAGTAAGTCAGTCTGTCTCTATGGCAGTCAGTCTGTCTCTAGGGCAGTCAGTCTGTCTCTAGGGCAGTCAGTAAGTCTGTCTCTATGGCAGTCAGTCTGGTCTCTATAGTCTGTCTAGGGCGGCTTAACAGGGATGGGCTGGGAGCACTAATGGGCATGTCTGAGTTAATATTTAATGCATGTGCACACATCAATGTTGCGTAACGGCAGCATTTCACTCAGAGGCACGAGTGTGTTGGTCCAGGTTCTGTTCACTCCTGTTAGTTTGATGGTGGTGTGATTGATAACTAACCCTTAGCTTCCATCATGCAGAATAAACCTTTCTAAAGAGATCCAGTGGGATTGATGAGGTAATGTTTGAGAGTATTTGATGCAAATACAAATGCAAAGTGCTTTCTAATCCTTCCACTGCTGTGAAAGGATCACAGCTAGAAGGGTTCAGTAACTTCAGCCTTTTTCAGTTGTACTTCCTGTTTTATGATTGGAATCATGAGAATAACGTGATGTTAACGTACCACAGAACACATTCCATACAGCTGGACTCAAACTACTTTACTTTGACAGACATGCAGTAGATAAAGACTGCCAAAGGGCTGAGCCCTGAAGCTAGATTTTAATAAATCACCATGAGTCTACACCCACCACCCTAACCCTAACCTTCACTGACCCTAACCCTGACCCCTCCAGACTACTGTGCCAGCAGTAACCGACCCTAACCCTGACCCTAACCCTGACCCCTCCAGACTACTGCGCCAGCAGTAACTGACCCTAACTCTGACCCTAACCCCTCCAGACTACTGCGCCAGCAGTAACTGACCCTGACCCTGACCCCTCCAGACTACTGTACCAGCAGTAACTGACCCTAACCCTGACCCCTCCAGACTACTGCGCCAGCAGCAACTGACCCTAACCCTGACCCCTCCAGACCACTGCGCCAGCAGCAACTCACCCTAACCCTGACCCTAACCCTGACCTCTCCAGACAACTGCGCCAGCAGCAACTGACCCTAACCCTGACCCCTCCAGACTACTGTGCCAGCAGTAACTGACCCTAATCCTGACCCCTCCAGACTACTGTACCAGCAGTAACTGACCCTAACCCTGACCCTAACCCTGACCCCTCCAGACTACTGCGCCAGTAAGTTTGGGGCGGTGGGCTTCGCTGAATCGGTTGCCTTGGAGATGGTTGCCATGGGGAAGGACGGGGTGAAGACCACCATTGTGTGTCCGTACTTCATCAACACGGGAATGTTTGACGGCTGCATCACCAAGTAGGTCCATCGTACGCTCATTTAAAGATATATTTCTCTGTGTTTGATGGTTTACCTCGTTTAAAGAAATAGTTCACTGTGTTTGGTTTACCTCGTTTAAAGGAATATTTCTCTGTTTGATGGTTTACCTCGTTTAAAGAAATATTTCTCTGTGTTTGATGGTTTACCTCATTTAAAGAAATAGTTTACTGTGTTTGATGGTTTACCTCATTTAAAGAAATAGTTTACTGTGTTTGATGGTTTACCTCGTTTAAAGAAATAGTTCAATGTGTTTGGTTTACCTCGTTTAAAGGAATAGTTCACTGTGTTTGGTTTACCTCGTTTAAAGGAATAGTTCACTGTGTTTGGTTTACCTCGTTTAAAGGAATAGTTCACTGTGTTTGGTTTACCTCGTTTCAAGGAATAGTTCACTGTGTTTGGTTTACCTCGTTTAAAGGAATAGTTCACTGTGTTTGGTTTACCTCGTTTAAAGGAATAGTTCACTGTGTTTGGTTTACCTCGTTTAAAGGAATAGTTCACTGTGTTTGATGGTTTACCTCGTTTAAAGGAATAGTTCACTGTGTTTGGTTTACCTTGTTTCTGTGCCTCCCTGAGTTGCCATGGATAATTTCAAGCTATAACAGAAACTAATAAATTAAACAGAGGGAAGAAACAAGCAATGATCAAGTACAATTTTATTGATGACTTCAAAGTCAGAGTCTGTACACAGAGAAATGACTACAGTCAGTTCAGTCTAACGACAAAGTAAGTTCTAATTAGTTAGACACGATTATATTGGTTTTAAACTAAAACAAATCATCCCATTGGTCAAGAGGGAACACGTGTTAACTCCCAGTATCAAAAAGGACATGTACACATATCCGCATTTTATGGCTATGACACAACCCTAGATTCCAGTGTCTCAGAAAGGCACATACAATGTCTTTGGTTATCTGACGTGGACACAGGTTATCTGTTTGATGACGTTCACTTTGACCCTTACCCCACATTGGACCAACAGCTTAGGCTTGAACATCCATGAGGATGCCACATTTTCCCTTACAGTTGTCCCAACTCGTCCAGATTTAAAAAAAAATGTAATTGCTTTTGAATAATGAGCTTTTCCCGTGTAGCTACAATGCTAACTATTTGATTGGAACTGCATGGGGGATAGCTTAGCGCAGGGGTTCTTTAGTTCAGTCATTTGCGCTAAGCTGTCCCCCACAGTTTTACAGTCAACCTGTTAGCATTGTAGCTCAACAGGAAGATGTACTTCTCTTTTAAGGGCACTGGTATTGGTTGGAAAGTCTTCATATACGATCCTCTCTCTCTCTCTCTCTCTCTCTCTCTCTCTCTCTCACCTTACACATACACAACTCATTTTTGTCTGGGGACCTTTTTAATGGGGCTCTGTCCCTTTAAGGTTACCATGGCGATGTGGTTCTCCCAACAGGCAGCCATCAAAGAGCTCATATATGAATAACTTCCCCAAAACAAAACGATTAGACCATATTCCACTACAGATAGTCAAAGCATTGAATGGTATTTTCCACACCGGTGCTCTCCCTATGAAGTGCTCAGTGTAAGTGAATACTGGTGTCTGTGTTAAGCCATTCATCCCATGTTTTTCACCACTTAGAAGTCCCAGGGTCTTAATAATGTAGCCCTGTTTGGCAAGCCGAGCCTCTCTACTGTCATAACGCGGTTTCTGTTCCAAAAAGCCGCCCCCCCCCCCTCCCTCCCTCCCTCCTCAGACCATTACCCAGGGGGCCACACACAGCAGTAGATGCTGCAGAGAGAGCGAGCGAGGGGGCTAATAGAAGATATAGATTTACCCAGAGAGACACTCCATCTTCTGTTCTCTCAGACCTCTTAGTGGGCCATTACACTGGACTGGCTGAATGACTGGCTGGCAGGCTGGTTGAATGACTGGCTGACTGGTTAAATGATTGAATGACTGGCTGGCTGGCTGAATGACTGGCTGACTGGTTGGATGGTTGGCTGGCAGGTTGAATCGCTGACTGGGGAGATGGAGGATGTGTGAAAGGACTCAGCAGTCTATTCCAGATTAACAGAGAGCTCTGGGTTCTGTGCAGACCAGGGCTTTGTAGAGCATGAAATAGACCCTCTGGATTTAGTATTGACAAGGAGAAGAGCGGGCGGGCGGGCGGGCGGGCGGGCGGGCGGGCAGGCAGGCTGGGAGGGAGACGGACAGGCAGACAGAGAAATGGATGTATAATGTTGATAGCTCAGGGCCTGGTTGAATTAACAGTGAAGGCATCAGGAGTGTTTGTGTTTTCTTGAGTGTTGGGGTGGGGAATTCTTAGGAGTAGTGTTGCATGGTACAATGAAACTTTGCTACTTTTTCTATTCTTATTTTTAAGAACGGTTAGGTATTTTAATTTTCCGACGTTCGGTACTTTCAGTCGGAACGTGTCTCCTGCTTTGAGATGATGAGCGTTCAGGTGGAGTGTGTCTCCTGCTTTGAGATGATGAGCGTTCAGGTGGAGTGTGTCTCCTGCTTTGAGATGATGAGCGTTCAGGTGGAGTGTGTCTCCTGCTTTGAGATGATGAGCGTTCAGGTGGAGTGTGTCTCCTGCTTTGAGATGATGAACGTTCAGGTGGAGTGTGTCTCCTGCGTTGAGATGATGAACGTTCAGGTGGAGTGTGTCTCCTGCTTTGAGATGATGAGCGTTCAGGTGGAGTGTGTCTCCTGCTTTGAGATGATGAGCGTTCAGGTGGAGTGTGTCTCCTGCTTTGAGATGATGAAAGGTGCAAACTGAGTCTGTGAGATGAACGTGTAGCCACGCAGCACAATTAGCAAACGTGTAGCCACACAGCGCAGTTAGCAAACGTGTAG
>JAPMUY010003112.1:0-2500 GCA_026901105.3 Galaxias olidus | reverse complement strand
CAGTTATTAATCCAGGTTTTATATTGAATTATTAATCCAGGTTTTATGTTAAATTATTAATCCAGGTTTTTATCTGTTTTAATCCTTTATACCTGCTTCTCCAGTGTTTTGGTCAGCCAGAACCAACTGAAATACTGCTTGATTCGTTTGTGTCTTTGTTTCACACAAAATACCTTGTTTTGTTTGGCTATAACACGCACACCGGCAGCACCACATAGGTACCCCCGCTAGAAGACCCATCAGCACTCTGTGTGCGCGTGCGCGTGCACGTGTGATCCCAGGCTGAGGGTCAGCTCTATGGAGGCCTTATTGAACCACACATTCAGACATTCCCCTGGAGGTCTGCATTCAGAATAAATGCATCCTAGGAAAGTTTCATGTGAAGTATTATTCCCCGAGCCAGCTTCAAGGGACATGAAGAATTCGTTTTTTATGTTATATGATGAGTCAAATATAAGGAGTTTGAGATCATCATTAAAATATCATTTTAATTAAATAGTCATTATTTCTTTTGAATGTCTATGTTTTATGTGATGTTGTTCGTGTGCATCGTAGCCTTAATAAGTGCATTGTGAGCACGGTTGAAAATGCGTAATCAATAATAATTTAAAGCATGTCAAAATAAATTATGTATATAAAGGACTTTTATCTAAGCGCTCGCCCCTCATGTCTGTGGCCTTAAAAATAAAACATGTTCAACATAATTGTATTATTGGTCTAAATCGTTTTTTCTGTGTTTATATCAACATAAATATTCACAACCTTCTGATGGGAACTGAAACATTTAGGAAAAGGAGGAATGGCCGCTGTCCAAATGTATTATTATTATTATTATTATTATTATGAAATGTTGTTTTACTCAGGATTGTAATTTGACCACTGCCTCGTTGAAAGGTTAGTATGGTAACAGAAGTACAACAACGTAAAAGCAGTTACTTCAAGTCAATTTAAATAGGACGTGTTTATGTCTTTCAATGAGAACATCCTATCTCTGTCTGATGGTGACCCTGAGGATCCTGGAGCTGTACTGTGACGGTGACCCTGAGGATCCTGGAGCTGTACCGTCTGATGGTGACCCTGAGGATCCTGGAGCTGTACTGTGATGGTGACCCTGAGGATCCTGGAGCTGTACTGTCTGATGGTGACCCTGAGGATCCTGGAGCTGTACTGTGATGGTGACCCTGAGGATCCTGGAGCTGTACTGTGATGGTGACCCTGAGGATCCTGGAGCTGTACTGTGATGGTGACCCTGAGGATCCTGGAGCTGTACTGTGATGGTGACCCTGAGGATCCTGGAGCTGTACCGTCTGATGGTGACCCTGAGGATCCTGGAGCTGTACTGTGATGGTGACCCTGAGGATCCTGGAGCTGTACCGTCTGACGGTGACCCTGAGGATCCTCCTGGAGCTGTACTGTGATGGTGACCCTGTGGTGACCCTGAGATCCTGGAGCTGTACTGTGATGGTGACCCTGAGGATCCTGGAGCTGTACTGTGATGGTGACCCTGAGGATCCTGGAGCTGTACTGTGATGGTGACCCTGAGGATCCTGGAGCTGTACTGTGATGGTGACCCTGAGGATCCTGGAGCTGTACTGTGATGGTGACCCTGAGGATCCTGGAGCTGTACTGTGATGGTGACCCTGAGGATCCTGGAGCTGTACTGTGATGGTGACCCTGAGGATCCTGGAGCTGTACTGTGATGGTGACCCTGAGGATCCTGGAGCTGTACTGTGATGGTGACCCTGAGGATCCTGGAGCTGTACTGTGATGGTGACCCTGAGGATCCTGGAGCTGTACTGTGATGGTGACCCTGAGGATCCTGGAGCTGTACTGTGATGGTGACCCTGAGGATCCTGGAGCTGTACTGTGATGGTGACCCTGAGGATCCTGGAGCTGTACTGTCTGATGGTGACCCTGAGGATCCTGGAGCTGTACTGTGACGGTGACCCTGAGGATCCTGGAGCTGTACTGTGATGGTGACCCTGAGGATCCTGGAGCTGTACCGTCTGACGGTGACCCTGAGGATCCTGGAGCTGTACTGTGATGGTGACCCTGAGGATCCTGGAGCTGTACCGTCTGATGGTGACCCTGAGGATCCTCCTGGAGCTGTACCACTGGACGGCAGCTCCGAGACGGAGAGACGAGATGAGAATCCACTGTCCTGATGTGTTCAGTGATCCTCCCCTGGCCTGAGGGGGAAACAACATCTGGGAGCGCAGTGGGACTGGAGCTTATATCCCCCTACAGAACCATCACATAGCAGAGCCAACACCATGCAGCCAGCGGCTCAACCAGAGACAGTGCAGCGTGGTTAGCTGTGTCACAGTGCCATCTAGTGGCCTTATGCATTGTAGCAGGGTTTCACAATGTACTGGGTTATTATAGTATGATGATAGTCACAATGCGCTGGGTTATTATAGTATGATGATAGTCACAATGCGCTGGGTTATTATAGTATGATAGTCACAATGCGCTGGGTTATTATAGTATGATAGTCACA
>JAPMUY010003110.1:115000-242166 GCA_026901105.3 Galaxias olidus | reverse complement strand
ACTTAACAAGCGAATTCAGACTAAAACATCCTCGCTTACTACCAGCTGCCATGGAGTAGGGGGCAGTTATTTGGTAGGATTATTAGTTTGTACCTATTAAGAAAGGGAAAGTATAAGTTAGGGTCAGTACCAGCATAAGGTAGCTCTGACACTCAAACAAACAAGCAGCATGAGTTACAAGGACAACAAACAACTGTGGTTTGCATGTGCATGGCATCAAGGTCATTAGGTTAAAGTTCAGCATCAGTACGTCAATAATATTTAAGTTATATGTTAAGTGTGATGGCGGTTTTATTTTTCTCTCCCACCATGATTTAAGAAGCACACGTTTTAAAGAATGAAAGATGCAGAGGGGGGAAAAATGTTAGTAAGCCTAACCCAACCAGAGAGGGAGGAGGCAGAAGAGACGCAAAGCCATTTTTGAATATTACTGACCCAGCACTCGGGGGGGAAAAAAGGCAATGCACAACAAGACGGCAAAAAAAATGAATGCTTTTTAGTCTGAAAATCCTTTCACCCTCTCACATTCAGCAGATCAGATTAAGAGAGAGGTTTAAGAAGATTTTGACACATTGAGAGAGAGAGAGAGAGAGAAAGAAAACTTCTCAGCCATGGGAGGGGCTTGGGGAAGGTGGTGGGAGCGTTTTGTGATTCAGTGGCTTCAAGCAATTCATCACAGAAATGGAGTTTCTAATGCTGCATCTTGTGAATCCCTTTTGCCCTGTCAACGTTTTAACACATTACATTGAGAATTTAAATCATGTTTGAAATTTAGCCCAAACTACACAACCCTCCAACTACTCCAACTCTCTCACACTTAACTCTGTATGGCGCTGCAGTTGACATAGCTACTGGTCACTCACACACACATACACACACACACACACACAGCGAGCGAGAGCGAGAGAGAGAGAAAGCACACAATGTAATTGCTTTAACTTTTAAAGTATGCGCTGGTGGCGAAACACTTGACAGGCTTTTCTGCTCTTTGTATCAGGGAGATTTCATCGGGCCACGGACACATGTGATGTCTGGAATGTCATGGAGGTAAACAACCACAGGGGGATAATTGTTTTTGTTACAGTTCATTCCCTGACCTACATCATTACATTGATTGTCAGATGAACTGAACAATTTACAAAAACAAAAAAACAATGATAGAGAAATAGAAAATAAAAGATTTATGAGAGGAGAATACTCCCTGGTGTTCTTGTAAGAGACAATATACAGCGTCTCTGTAAGGTCTGGATCGTTTACAGAGCTCCTTCTCTCTAAGGTTATCATTAGCGGGCTGCAGAAGAGTTTGGAGCACCAACGTAGAGTACATTTATCCAAAGCGAGTGAAAGAGAGAGAGAGAGAGAGAGAGAGAGAGAGAGAGAGAGAGAAAGAGAGAATGAGTGTGTGTGAGAGAGGGAGAGTGAGAGAGAGAGAAAGAGAGAGAGAGACTGAAAGAGAGAGAGAGAGAGAGAGAGAGAGAGAGAGAGAGAGAGAGAGAGAGAGAGAGAGAGAGAGAGAGAGAGAGAGAGATTAAATAAAACATAGTATACCTGTGTGCATGAGACAATGTACTGTAAGGTCTGGATCTTTTATCATTAGCTGGTTGACTGGTGTAGTGTGTGGAGCATCAACATGGAGAGGACATTTATCTAAAGCCTTAGGCCTTGCTTCTAGATGTAGTATTTTTGAATGAGAAATGTTTCAATTCTTATTCTGCAAGTAGGCAATGAAATCTAATCATCTCAATTTCTGTTTTGATGTATCATTTTGATTTCACAGACCTTTCCACTAAGTGTAATGAAATTATCACAAAAAAAACCTGAATCGTATCAACGATCAACTCCGTACCATTGCAATAGTAATGACCAAGGGCAGATGCATACATTCAGGATTTGCATTTGTTATTGAAATTATCTATTTGAAATCCCCAAACTTTACCAAATGAACAGATCAGTATAATTTATAAGACTTATTAAACATCCTTGATTTGAGAGATATTAGGTTATTTAAGAAATTAGTTTGCACCTCAAATTACCATCAAAGAACTGCAATCCTGTCAGGCGAACAACTGAAAATTAATTAAATAAATGCATAAAAACATTTGTTCAAATGACTAGGTACTGATTGTGCAGAATGTGAATCACTCAACTGTTTGATTCAAGCCTTGTGACTAAAAAGCGACTTACTTGAGCTGTCACAAGCAGTCCTATGTTCTAGATAACCCCTCAGAGTATAGCAACGTCTAAGCCTTAGACTCTAAGGTCGCCTGACATTTCTGTGAAATCCAACATTTTCCATGTATCAGGACATTAGGAGCCACATAGTAAACAATTTCAGCAAAGCATGTTATACAAGCAACCCCATTTTGCACCCAAATCCCTTATCTAGTCCCCAATAGGTAACAGTGGTATTAGGGGGTATTTTAAACCATTACACCTGCTCTTCTATCATGTGCTCTGCTTAATGTGCTGAATCACAGAGATTGAAATTAAGCTGGAGTATAAGTACGTCTCTAAAGAGCACAAATGGACCAGAATGATCTTTAAGGGTCCAGTTTCAGAGACTGTTTTGAAAAAACAAACACATTACCCTGCTTAGCAAACATATGGCTCTATGTTTGGTTGTTTTTGTTCACCGTCCATTTAAGATATTACCTTCTCTTCCTCTAAGCCTTGACTGACCTTATTAATACCTGCATATCCTATCTCCTCCAGGTCATTCATCTAATGAAATACACTGGTCAATAAAGTAAATGTTAAGGATTAGCACTGACACTCTGTAACTACCATATGGTGACCTTCAAGATAACAGTGTTCAGGAGCTTGTCAAACACATGATAATTTGAATCTTTAAAAAAAAAAAAGATGAAATGTAAACATGTTCTTTATAGTAAGCCGACTAAATAATATGAACTCTATATTCCAGATTACTGTTACAATTAACAGCAGTTATTAAGTCAAACCGTGTGGCACTTTTGTGTGAACTTGTACCAATTTTGAAACTTCACGATATTAAGGAATAACACTGTGTGTAATATGCAGGACTGTACAAATGCTGAATTACCTGCACATGGCACAGAACAATTTGAAATAACTCGAATCGGAAAGAGTGTTTTTGAGTGAATGTGCTGAAAGTTTAGATTTAGATAATTCCTGTAAAAACCTAAATTGGCTAAATGCTAAGTAACCTCTCAGTTTTCCAGGGCTCTCTCTTTTATCTCTAGAAGTGATTTTGAAAACAAAAAAAGATCTTGAGCTTCGTCATCGGTAAAGAAAGCCACTGCACTTGTTCTGCGACAAGGTAAAATGCACAATGGGCACATTTGGTTCAAATACTGTGCTATCATTTTCAGAGAGAAGGGGGGGGGGATCATAATATTCAAATCCGTATTTAACCTTTCAAGGCAGGAGGATTATACGGCAAAGTCTCCATTCCCAACGTCTTCCTCGCCCCCTACTTCCCTGCTATAATAATGATCATTATCACCATTGTGTGAAAAGAGGATTATCATATCGTTATATAAACCCAGGAACACCCCTACCATTATGAAGTCATTTCACTCTCATCAGGACCGCGTCGGCGGAACGGCGGAGTGCGCGACAGTCAACCCGGGCGAGTCACAGGTGACCGAGGTGGGCTCTCTATCACTGTCTGAGGCTGCTCGACTTCCAGTCCGAGAGGACACCAAGAGACGCTCGAAGCACACAGTGTTTTAACCTGAAATGAAATTGAACCTGGATGAAAGGCTATCTTGATACGGTAGTGTGGAGCAGTGCAAGGACATGAGGGGCCTTGATCCATGTGACAATGGCTGGTGATGGAGGCTTACCGGGAACTAGGAGGAGACACATTACAGCATAATGATTATTTCTTTAAAAAAAAGTGGGGGGGGTGTATACAAGTGAACAGCACAGTTGTTTCACTATTTAACAACACAGATTTAAAATTTCAAATCAATTAAAGTATTTAAAATGTAGAATATGGGGCCAAAATCGGACTTAAGAAAGGGGGGAAATTAAGCGCTAGTAGGGCTCCTAGGTGGTTGATTGTTAAGAGGAGGCGCTTGCTTTTCTTAGCAGGTGGTTGTTTCTTTACCTATTGTTTATCTCAAAACACAAAATAAGAAAACTAACACTAATATTTTGTAAACGTATTTGATTTGTTCTGGGGGTGGTGCCAAACGTTGAGTGACACACCCGATACTTGAACACCCCCCCCCCCCCACCCCCCCCCCACACCACCACCAAATAAATGTTAAACAATACCAAGGACTAGTCTTCTTATATGCAAATTATACCAACTACCTTTTCTCCAAGGACACTAGCACCATATGGTGGATAGATCTAGCACTACTGGCCATAACTTCTGAAGTCACAGCACAAGCGAATTTTTCGTTAACCAACATTTTATTTTTGGGGGGTGGGGTGGGGGATGGGGGGATTTAATTTTGTCTGCTTATTTACTCTTTGCTGGACTGTCATTTAAAAAAGAAAAATCAAACACCGAGGTCATGTCTGTCTACCCCAGAAAACCTTCCCGTTTCTACATCAGTGTACGTAGTCTTAAACATACAGGACTTTTAATTAAATCATACGTTGATTCTGTCCCTCTCAGTCTTACTGACAGCAAGGTCATTAAACTATTATAGAAAGTCACAGGGAAAATGGTTGTGTGCAGAGGAGGCAGGAGAGGTTAATTAAACGCCCATTGCGTCTCCCTACCTCAAGCAAAGGCAACATTCTTCTATGCGAGACAGGCCAGTGTGTAAGAATGTGGTTTATTTCATACTGCACAAAGTATGTAGCAATTCGGCTATACTAAAGCAAAACACTTCTATTCTAAGAAATACCTTTTAGCAACACAATACTTACACAAAACTGTGGCCCCACCTTGTGAACCCTGCAATGCAATAAAAAATTTAAATAAACCAGCACAGAAAACACGTTTCAATCAGGATTGGCTAAGGATATATTTATTTTTAAAATGGCTTTATACATCATTTTGTGTTCTAAACTAAAAAGGACAAATCACTTAATGATTGTATTCATTTTCATAACAAAGAATAGGGGAGTGGGAAAGTCAAATTATTATACTCCAACAACAATATCATCATCAACAACAACAACAACAACAACAACAACGTCCTTTCTAATACTGTGTGACTCAAGAGACAGGCACCTTCACTTGTAATTTTCACACCAGGACATTAGAAATTAGAGTAAAAAAAGATTCATACATCCTTCCTCCAACAAAAATGCAACATAAATGTATTGAATCTGCCCTTTTAATATTGCCTATGTTTAAAGAGTTGGTCTACCAGTTGTTCTATCAAAGAGGATTCAATAGAACGATGTGTTGGTATCCATTTAATGATTGAGTGCTGATGAATAGGCAAAATGTGTTAATTTCTCTTTGGTCAGAATGACTTAACTTAATATTGCCTAATATTCATATAATGCCACTGCCAACCTTTCCCTGTCTCCTTACCAACAGAAGATATCTAATTATATATTAATTCACGTTAGAATAACATGGACTGGGACGCATATATATTCATCATAGCTGTTTTCAGTAGTTTCAAAAATGACCTTAACATAAAGATAATGTAATTTCCTGTTAGTATAGTCCACCTTTAAGACACTGTTGTGGGACTGGAACCCTGTTTTAGAGACAGCTGTTACAGTATCCTAAATGTTTCATGAAACGTGTCGTTTGATGTTAGCTTGAATACATGATGGCTATCTATATTGTGTCTACAGTAAAACACAGGCACCCAGAAACAACCCATCTTTAAGATTAGACAGCACAAACTTGATTGTAGACAGCTATGGTTGATTCAACAATGTAACCGAACCTTCCGAGATCTAGAGAGATGAATCTACTCTATAGCTGTCGTAGGAATTTAATAGCATTCCTGAAATATTTTAGCCTTGTGCATTGCACAGTTCTTCAGAGCAAACGTATCTGTCATATTTATTTGCCTTTCATGCTAACATCCTGTCTAACGACACAGCTCAGACCGGACAGATGGGAATAGATGCGGATTTCGTCCGTCGATTTCATGCACGGATCATTTAGTATCCTGTTGGCGGTCAAGGTTCAGGTTTAGATGACGACCATGAAAGAAGTGTTAACACAAAATTCAAAACAACTGATGATTGCCTCCAAAAGAAAAAGTGGTGCCCGAATGCAAGGTGACCCCCCACCCACCCCCAGAGACTGGCTAGAGGTGAAACGAAATCGTATATGCCCAGCAGGTGAGCCTAGGTTACCAGGATAGATTATGTGTATCATGCGATTATGATTACTTTCACAGGTAATTTATCGTAACATTTAATACATAACTTAAATAAAATGTGTGCTGGATACATACAAAATCCACAAAGACAGGGACCATTTTAAGCAATACATACTGTATATCAACTTAATCTCAGAAATTCATAATCAAATTTGCATTCAATCTTCATTATAATTCAAATATAATCTTAAATAAACAGGGTTACCTTGATAATATATTATTTAGGCACTTTACACAAATGCAGTTTTTTACACCAATTGTGCTGCCACTGAGCATGGTCTGAGTTGACCACCCCAGCCAATCACAGTAAGCATTCAAACTACACTGTCTGAAATGACTGTGTGCAAGCCCCTTCAATTCTACGAGTGACTTTCTTTGGTTCTTCCCGTTCATCTATATAGTCTATTAAGATTGGCTACAGCATAAATAGCCCGACATAACAAACATATGTTTATTTTACCAAATAAAGCACAGTATTATTCTAAAACAAAGACTTCAGCACTTTTATTAAAAAAGATGGCCTACCTTTTTTAGATAACCATTAATGAAAAGAAGAGGAAGGTCATGCAAAAAATAAATCAATTGGCCATTGCTTGTGGTCAAGACATACGTACAATAAAGGACAAATACAGTGTACCTGAGATCCAGAAAATAGATGAACAACACTGTTTTCATACCATATAAAAATCAAAGTCAGTCTTAATAGAAAATATGTATTTTGTATCAATGAATTGCTTTGAAGACGCCAGGCAGATTCATATTTGCCATTTTACATCAGAGCGAGGTCAAGAGAAATAGAAATGCGTTGAACACGTCTTCTCTCAAACTTCACAACGCTCTCAAAAGGCAGAAACGTGAGGAGTTGGAAAGTTTAAGAAAAATGAACAAAGCTGTTGGCTGCATTGCCAGATAAAGAGTAAAGAAATATTGCGGTAATGCATTATTCACAGAGGAAATTAATCAATTTCCACCATTCTACATCCTTTGCAATTATATGCAACAAAAATGCTATCCATCACTTTCAATGCCAAGGGACAAACAGTGGTCAGAGCACTATGGGAGTATGGTTGAATGCGAGGAGGCAAAAAAAAAAAAATGCATTTATTGCTGCCCTGGCATTACCTATGCAGATCTTTATCGGAGGGGCCAGTGAGTCTATTGTGACCATTTTGCTGGCCTACAATGGCTTTCTGTGCACCCAAGCTACCAGGAGATTGGCTGAAATTATAGTCCCTTCATGCTTGGCTAGGTTGCAGCTTAGAAACAAGCTGCTTGTGGAAGCCAGGGGAAGATTGCTGATAATAGGAGCTTCACATCCAGTTGACCTTTTTCCTGGTCTTTTTTTCTCCTCAGCAATAGCTCCTCAATTGCAGTGACAGAAGAAAAGGAAACAATCCGTTCGGCAAAGGACACACAACTTGCACCTTTCTAAACCAAGGCGGCCTTGGAATTTGAACGGCCGAGTCCTCATTCCGTGTCACCATAGCGACCTCCTGCTTGACACCCACGCTATAACTTGAGTCCGACAAAACGTCAATGTCAAAACTATTTTTAAGATGATCGATTTGGCTAAACATGACTTTCCAAAAATACTCGTCTAGGAAATAAAATCAGTTGGGTTAAGGTATGTAAAGAGGTTAAAGAAGATGACTATGTGATGGGTTAAGGCCTTTTCCAGTGCCTCATTGGCATAGCACGTGGCTACCGGAACCTTAGATTGACATCTGTCCGGTGATTTCTCAGTAGAGCGCCAAAGCTGTATACATGGACGTCGACCAAAATAAATATTCTCTCCAAATGTGGGGTAGAAACGCTAGCTCAGCCAAAAAATTCAACACAGTTGCAAACTATGCAGCATCACTAACAATCAAAATGATCGAAGTAAAGGAATGGTTTGCTAACTTTACCTAAGTGAACAGATGTGACCTAAAGTTACGTGTAAGCTATTGATTTGTTTTGAGTAAAGGAGTGAATACTGAAGCAGCTGTATGTAGTTTCTGGTTTTGGGAAGCCCTACCGTTGGCTTTGTGTAATTATTTTTACCTGTCACAAAGAAGACATGCAGAATGCTCATGGTCACTGCATGTCTCTAGTACGATTAGAAACTATACTCCAAGTATGGTATTCTGTTCCTGTTTTAGTGACGCGCTTCCTTGTGCCATGGAGCAATTCGTCACAGTTTTGCGGGAGATCCTAACTGGTGGCAGAGAAAATGAGTGTTACATATTGAGACTTCATAAGGACTGATCTGAACGGCGACTTTTTCATGACATTCCGGACCGTACCATGTGCAAACTGTAGAAAAGTATTGATAATCCGTTACTACAAAAAAGGTTGCATGTAGCTGCTTTAACATGAAAGAAAATACAACCACAATTTTTATTTTTCGATTTTTTATTTTCAAAGGATACAGAAGCCAAAGCACAGAGTAGAGATTGACAAGAGGGCCATAAATGGGATACTCCACCCCTCCAGTCTTTGTATGGGTCTTGGGCAGATGGAATTATTTGGTACAGAAGTATATCCAGTGTTGTGTTTTATTCAGTTTAAAGTGCTCCTCTCTCACCTGTGTGTAAGCTGTATAATAGTCACCTGACTGGTCTGGTCATGTGATGGGAGACCCATAACGTCTAAACAGCTGCTGTGCTCCGAATCGCCTACTTTGCATTTATAACATACTAAATATGAACTCATTTCCTGGCATTTTTAGTATGTGAAGGACGTATAGTATGCAATTCCAAACACAGCAAGTGACCTCTGTGATGACACCTGTGCAAACTATTTCCTGGTCACCTGACTGCTCCTGTCATGTGACCTGAGAATGATTACCCCCATAACCCCAAATTACATCTATCGTACAAAACATCCCTAAAAGATACATCCCAAGACACACGGGTCTAGAAAGAAATATGCTAAATAGATCTTACAAGTAAAGCCTGACCGATTTATCGGTTGGCTGATTATATCGGCAGAGATGGGCCTACCACAGATATATTGGATCAGCACAATCTTGTATTCTTAATTTAACCAGGCGAGTCCCATTGAGATAGATACCTCTTTTACAATGGATGCCTGGCCATGAGGAAAACATTAGAACAGACGTAAAACAATCAAACAACCAACATAAACATTAAAACAATTTGCAATTACAAATCTTTGTCACAAGTGTTTGATAACAACATTTGAGGGATCATTGCAAAATATGTGTGTCTATGTATATATCCTATAATGTGTCTGTATAAAGAATAATGGCCGATATATCAATATTGGACATTTTTTACTTCATAATATCATTGTCGGCCTCAAAAATCCAGTATCGTCGTGCTCTACTCGCAAGAACTTCTGACTTTAACCAAACTTAATATAAACATTACAATCTTAGTAATATAGTCTCGTGGCAAACATTGGGGCCAAAGAATGAGAGAGTGAAACTCTGACGGAGTGTAATAGAAATCTCTTGCATTTTTCTATCCGAAAAAAAAAAAAAGAATAAAAGTGATCCAAAAGATAAGGCTGGCCCTCATGTTGGGCCGGTGGTTGCAGGGGATATGTATATCTCCTGATAAAGCCCTCTGTTCAGAAACAGTATTTACCTTTTTAGATAAACATCAGCTGTGAAGACATGGGCTCAGCCTTCATTATACTGTGTGAATCTTCACTCATTTAGTTGGGATACAATCTCCTTTATTTCACCTCCAAATACCCCTATCCACACTGCCTTCTGCTTTGCTCAGCTGACAAACAAGATGCTGCCGATGATGGAGGCAATAGTTGGTCTCAAAAAATGTCTGGCTTTGTTCGGCTGTCTCAAAGACCTCCCAGTTATTTTGAAATACCTCGAAAGGGCTAGGGAAATCAAAGGTTCTCAACAGACGATACAACGCAGGTGGGGGTGTGACATGCAAAGACCATGTGGCCTGATAAAAGGATAAGGCAGCTTCCTCTGAGCTTATCGTAGTGGGAAAAAGTCGTAATTGACACAAACTTTTAAGAAACAAGTATATATATATATATATTTCACTTTATATGTTCAATATATATGTGTGTGTATGCGTGTATATATATTTCACTTTTGAATATATATATATAGAAATATATATGTGGAATATACATACAAAATATGTGTATAAATATTGAAGTTTTGTTTTATTATTTTTACATGAAGGTCCCTGATGATAGGCGGAAGTTGTAATGACCAGGTTTTTTGAGAGAGAAAAATGTAACCAAAAATACATTAAACATTTGGTAACTCCTTAGATTACAGAACTTGCATTAAACGCAAATACTTTTATAAAGATACGTTATCCCCTGTGGACTTACAAGATAAAATAGTTATGTTATGTTTAAAGTAAAAACACACACTTATAAAGATAGTAATAATTAAGTATAGGCACAAAAATCCTAGTTTAGTACTAAATTGAAGACGTTAGCCTTTTTCTCACATCTGCAGTTAGAAGAGAAATATATAAATATAAAAAATCTATCAAAAAAATTAAATCTGTTCCACCTTTACTTGGGGACTTGGGTCAGGGTTTTATTTACTTGTTTAATTTGCAGTCTGAAGGCACATTGCCTTACACAATGGGTGATCAGTGTTTTGTGAGCAAACACAAGTAGTTCAAGGCTAGAGGGGCTTGCGACGTGCCTGTTGGTGACCTAAGAGAGGACCTCTCTTACAGGGGTAATTACAGAGCAGCCTCCTCCTCCGCCGCCCTGATGCAAGGAGGCGTCTTGCCTCACTGCCACGATAGCGGTCCTGCAATTATCCTGCACATGGAACCTTCACTTTCTGTCCATCTCTCCCTATCTTGCGCCTTCTCTATGCCTTGCCCACCCTTTCACACACACACACACACACACACACAGATACTATTCTCTTTGACACAAACAACAAATTTCCACATTCTCAAGTATTATACTTTGCACTCAAGGTAAGGAGCATATAAAGCACAATGATACAAATACTTAAATGTGTGCTCTGGAGGACAGATTCGTGAACATTGGGTCCTTCAACTTTTTTCCCCTCTCTTTTGCAGAAAGCCAATAAGCCAGAACCTCTGAAAGTCGCTGCCATTAACTGCCTTTTAATTTCAGATGTGATACTGACTCAAATGTTACACCTGTATTACATATTTATATATTTACGGAAAACAGGCTCTTCTTTTGCTAGATGCTTCCTGAATGAGCTCTATTGACATTTTTTCCCCCTGAGAGCTCAAGGCCGGGCAGCATAAACATGGACTTGCACTCACACTGATGTTGAGATGGGGCCATTCTCCTATCAGATTCCCCTCATATTTCTGCAGCGGACTAGACTAAGCAAGAGTCCGTGGAATGAGCCGATAAAGGGTGTCTTTCACACAGCAACAACACGTAGCAGTGAGCTTATCACCTCACCTCCTCACATACAATCGCCAGGGGGACAGTGGGGAAGATTGTTACATTTTGGTGATTTGTTTTTGCTTTTGGGAGACCGATAAAAGAACTGGGAATCTGACCCCGAGGAAGCCAATCTGCAAGAGGCCAAAAGGATGCGGCACTGCGGAGACAAGCCTAGATCTGTTGTTACCTGTGTCTCGATGTAAACAAAGAACTTTGTTTTTTTTTGCCATTTATTGTTTGTTTTATGTTAACAGCAACAGGCACAATGGCACCGTTAAGACACCGATTATCAGAAGTTTATCATGATGGCTAGCAATAAAAAAAAAAAAGAATGTTAAGTTTTAAATGCTCACGTTTATCCAGCTCAGTGGATACTGTTTAATGTGAGTTAAATGGCAAGACAAATTCCCGCAGTTCACTGCACACTGGTTCTGTGCAGAAATCAAAGGGAAAAAGAACGCACGTCACAAAGGTTTATATCCATTACAAATACTATCAAATATAGCCTACTAAAAGGGTTCTCCTCCCCTAAAATGTTACAGCGCCCTTTAAGTCTAAAACCCAGTCATCCTTTGAGGTTCGGGGTTGCTTTTATTTCTAGATCCATAATGGCAGCAATTAAAAAAATAAGGTAAAGTTTTCAACAGCCCTTTCTCCAGGATGAAAAGCATTGTGTTGCAAATTGGTAATAATATATTCATCCCTAGGTAAACATGCCTGCCATGTCCTCTATACACAACGGAGACGAACAAAATGAAAGTGATAATTTCTCTCCCTTTGAGAATTCTGTTCTTTAATTCTGACAGTAAACTTGTGGCTGTTACGGGGTGTTAAGTAGGATTTAAAACTTGTCAGACAAGACATGTTTGAAATTGCTTTAAATAAGTGCACTGTGTTGCTGTCAACCAGAGGCTTAGAGGAACATATCCTCACAATTGAGGCACTCATCTGGGCTCAGAAAGCTGTGCTCCAGCATCACCGCCAAGTTTCACCAAACTGCCTGCTGGCTTTTGACTGTGACCCAGCATCACCCCCTGCTGGTCGAAAGACGTACTGCTTTGTTCACTTCCTCACACAACTCAAGGTGAGAGGAATCAAACGATTCCATAAGTCACTGTCAGGTAAAAACCTGTGGGGGTGGGGGGGTGGGGGTTTCAGTCAGGGCATCCATCAGATTGCTACACTTTGGGCATAATTCTCGGCTCTCTCTGGATAACTTGTACCATATTAAAAAGTGTTAGCCGTGTAAAGGGTTATAGCCTAAATAATTTGGCCCACCGAAACATTATATACCCATTTCATTAGACTATATTCTTTGACTTCAAACCTTAGACATTGCAAAGCGTCCACATGCAAAGAAGGTAAGACTGTTGGTCAAACTCTTTCAGCGACTAAGGACTATATTTAAAATACATCAAAGACGTCTCTCTGACAAGTGTTCTGCACAGAGAACAAGTAAAAGTCTGATATCAGAACATTTATTTTCCCAATGCTGCTGCCCTAATTGGAGAGACAGCTTTACTAAAGTAATTAAACGATGATTGCAAATGATGAGGATAAAAAAAGGGAAAAACAGAATCAGTGTCTTCTTTTTGTGCCAGGGACGGGTAAATGATATCTGTCGGTATGGGATAATTGAACTGAGTAAATAATCTCTGAGTGGGGAGTTTACTTTTGCTTATGGCCAGAGAGAGGGAGAGAGAGAGAGAAAGAGAGAAGGAGAGAGAGAGAGAGCAAATTTATTTCCATCAGAAAACTTTGCTTCTTCTTAAACACCCCATTAGACACTTTCGTAAGCTTTTTTTCTGATCCCCTCTTTTTCCATTGCCAATGCTTTAATTTTGACCCAGATTATTGGAATTATAGTAGACCAAACCTATATCAAATAAGTCGTTTATAGATATTAATAGTAGGCTACATGAGTTATTACATCCCCACTGTTTTCCTTTAAAATATAATAAACGTAGTTTGGACACCATTGTAGGCCAAGTATGAATGGCTCAACAATTATGTAACATAATAGTTAAAACAAAAGTGTTTTTTAATTACACCCTGCTGCTTTGTTTTGTAATGGTGCGATAATTTGAGGGGTAGTTTCTTTAGGGCATTACCAGTTTCCTGAGTATGAGGGGAAAGAAACTAAAAGAGGTTTTGATTTGAGGGACTGCACTTCTGGAACACCTTGTCCTGTGATCTGGCACACTCTTCTGCCAAGAAGAGCCTTTATCATACAAAAGGATTAGATCGCCCAGTATAAATGCCTTCAAATTATTAGCACCTTCTTATACAAAGTATAACAGCAATCCCAAAGACATTGATTGCAGGGAACAGTTCAAATATGATTTCCTTATAGCTATTAATATGTATGCCTTAAATAGAAGCACACCACTAAGCAGCTTATGATATTATGAAAAGAATGTTCCCTCAGGGGCATAATATGCCAGCAGTGCCAGTAAGGAGAGATTCGTATTTACCGAGATTGGCTGTACTTACGTCAAGCATTCTCAGAGCTTGTGGGAGGGAAGATGGGGCAGTGGCAACAGCTTGGTTTTGATAAGCACTTACCGTGAATAAAAGACAAGCATGAAAGTAAGGTTTAGCCTCTTTAAAGATTCCCCGTCGAATGTAGAGGCAGATAGGGCAGGTGCCTTTGGTTCCGGACGTGATTAGCCGCCTGTGCTGCACTGTTCCTGCAGAAACGAGACATCGCAGAGACATTGTCCATGCTTGTCCAGGTGGGGGACCTGTCAGCCCAAACCAGAGCTTAGCGGTGCGGTGCTTGGAGCGAAAGATTAGGACCCGCGAATTCAGATTCTTCTTCTTCTTTTTACATTTTTTTGCTAATGCAAGCTTAATCCAAAAAAGAAAAAGAAAGAAAAAGAAAAAAAAAGAAACAGTTTTTCTTCTTCCATCCTCTTGCCTCACTTCATCTTCCATTTTTGCTGCCGTTTTACTCATTTTTATCTTCATGTTCTATTCACAATTGAAATTCCAAAGTAGACTTGGATTGACATGCTCCTCTCTCGTGGATAGTTTTTGGACCGAATCGTCAACATGTAGTTTCCTTGGGTTTGGCTTAGCACTATGCTTAAATGTATATAAATCCCAAGAACAGTTTATATAGCGTTGTTGGGAAAAGCTAAATACTGCTGTATCAGACAAATTTAAATATAGGCCCACATCCACGGGATGGTTAATTCGTGTTTAGATTTACGTAAATCTTGAATTGATTAATTTAGTAGGCCTACATTACTGTCTCAAACTATCACTTTACTGGAAGTTCTACTCGTCAATGGTGGCCAAGCCACGTTGGTTTCCATCAAATTCTAGTCTCATTTCAGTCAGGAAACTTTCAAACAGGTCTAACAATTTTAATGCGTTTAACATGGTAGCACATTCAGTACCAGCAGTAGGAGCCAATGTTGTGAGTGAAACTGTGATTTACAAAAAAATAACACGTTACACTAATGAGCATTGATTGGTGATTGGTGTGATGCAGAGAATCCCTGTTGTATTAAATGCCCGCCTGAACTCTGTCAAGGCCTTGCATTGTTACAAAGTAGGGAAGAGCAGGGTAAATTGAGTTCTGGGGAAATTGAACCACCCCTTGTTTCTAGGAAACTATAGTCAAAATGTGTCATGTAACCACTCATTTTTGAAGATTCATCTTTTTTACTCAGCCTGTGATGGAGAGGCCCATGGAATAAGTGGTATGCTCAGTTAAATTCAAAAAACCGTTTTTTGCCATACAAAGTGATTTTCTTATGTTCAAGGAGTCATGATTCTTGTGTTTCAACAATTACAGAGAAGTTTGGAAAAATCTCACATATGTGTTAGTGCTATGAAGTTACAATATGAGACTATACTGTTAGCAGGATGTTAGCTCTAAACTGTTGGATGATACAAGTTTGTTAAAATGTCAGGTACGGGGTAATTTGAGGCAAGACAAGAAATACACTGAAAAAGAGAACAAAATGGCTTTGAAAATGTCAAAACAAATAAGAAGTAGAAGTAGCCTGTTCTGTGATGAGAATTGCAGTTAATATTGTTCTTCTTTTTTTTTTTTACTTGATTTTGTTCTGAAAATTTTAAATAGGCCTTGAAGAAAATTGCCATTTGAAGTTGTAAACTTGATTTTTAAATGAAACATTTAAGAAGTCAATTTGGTGTTGCATTTGTCTTGCTTTGATATAGCATTAGGCCTGTATGAGGTGAAAATGTTCAGTTTTAATTCAACATCATCAATGGCACAATTTGTCCCTATGTGGCTCAACCTATCCTCTACCTAGGCTTAACTTACCCCTCATATTTTGAAAACCGTTTATTTTAGATCCAAAGTAATTATTACAAGGGATGCACCACATCCTGAAATATATGTACATCGTTTAGTTGGAGACATTACTGTCACGCCCTCACTTTAAAGATGCCTCAAGTAAAAAGTGGCTCAATTTACCCCGCTCTCCCCTACTGACATATTGCAAAGCAAAACCAAAAAGTCCAATAATTAATTCTGGTCTGGAGTGATTACTCACAATAATTATGGGCTTTTCATTTAATAGGCCTACTTGACCATTACTTGACCAAAAAACCACAGGAAAAAAATAAATAAAAAGGTCAACTATGTTAGATAAGTTATAAATGGTCCTTGTACATCTATCAAGAGTCACGTTAGACATAAAACAACTGTTTAAATTACCTTCATGAAAAATGGCAAGAGGTGACAGAGCTAAGAATCTCACAAGACAAATGTTGTGTACAGGTGGCAGACAGGCCTTAATGTCCTTGACTGTTCTATTGATCCTTCCCACAAAACCACTTTGTTTGTTGCTAGGCAGCCTATACACTTGACCAATTTTTTACCAGAAAAATAACAACAAAATAATATGGTAATATGCATGCTAAAATGAGACCCAAGTGTCTCTTAACAAGCTCTTGACAATGCTCCTTCTGACCCTGGTGTTTACCAACTCAATTATCCTTCTATCTCAAAGTGAAATTCATTTTGTCACCACCTCACTTTCTTGTTTGTCCTCCAGGAAGAGATGAAAGGAGGTGAAAGGTGCAGCAGGAGCTGAAAATGAGGGATGAGAAAGAGTCAAAGAGTTTCATTTATAAGAAGAGGGAGGAGGTATTACCAGCACATTTATCAATAATGGGGAAATAATGAAGAAAGATTAAAGCCGTCCCAAGTATTTTAGAGGTTCCAAATGGATGCAACCAGTCATGTGGGTTGACAATGGACCAGGAAGCAGCCCAGACGTCATTGTATCCCAAAAATGAGTGTGACAATTTCAAAAGCCCTTTTGCTAGTAACAGGGAGGAACATTTGAATCAAGGTCTACTTTTTACAATTTGTGCACTTCCTTTTATACGTTTTGTGCCGTAGCACAAATCCAGTGAAAGGTCTCGGTGTCATGTGTTGTAGTCTAAACTTGAGTGTTACAACCTTACCAATCCCAGTGCCTTTTATGTAGTCTACTATCCCACTAGCTACTCCAGAACAGGTAGGCTAGAGAAATGCATACAACTTCAAAACATGTACACACACACACACACACACACACACACACACACACACACACTTTGTGTTTCCAGATTTTCTTAAAGCTAGGCTGGCTAGTTATGCATATGGCTTTCTGATCAATTACATTTTAAGATATGCTATCAGCTCAATGTAGAGAGAACTAATTATATAATAGTTATCTATATGTTCTTATTGGCATTGTTTGGGAGACTGTAGTCTAATCACATCCAAAAGCTAGACTTACAACGTTCCTCCCTTTGAGCATATAAGCCACAGGCAACAAACAACCCGTTGACCACAGAAATCTGGCTTAACACAAGACATGCGCTCAATTTGTTGCCTGAACATGTTCATTTCTGAAGACTGCAGCAAACCATCACACATCCCCTAAGCCGTAAGGATTGAGGAAACCAGGAGACACAATGTTCTGGTGTTTATCAGCACCAGTTATTGGGTACCTAAGAGTGTGGGAAAACCCATGGAGAAATATTACTCTCTGTAAAGCTCAAACTGTGAATAACACAAGCCAAGCAATTTAAGCAAGAAGGTCATAGCAAAGTAAAGCAGGGAAAAGCATCAGGAGAAGAAAAAAAAACCCTGGGCTTTCTGAGAGAGTGAAATAGATGAGAGATGAAGGGAGATGAAAAGTTGACGGGCAACCCAGGCGGGTCCACAAAAAGTAATGAATATCCCTTGGTGTGCAGCGATTTTGAAGAACTGTCATTTTGAATGAAGTGAGATAAAAATTATATTTCTCAACCCCAGATATATATATATATAAAAAAACGACCAATACAAAAGCAGAAAGGACATCTGTCTGCCTGATGCTTCCCTTAAATCAAGACAGGGCTTGACAGGTTCCAGCGACCAAATGTCAAACCAACTGAAACATCAAAACAGAATGATTAGACATACAACATACATGACACAAAATATAAAAATGGTGTAGCATTGAGATGCAATAGGCAGGAAAAGTATTAAGCTATACAGTACATAAACCATAAAATCGTTTTTATATATAGACTAGACAAACTTTACAGTAGCGTTATTGAAAGGCAAATAACAAACGAAAACACACTGAGGCTGCGTAATATCACCTGTTTTTCTTTTCATGTTATTTTTATTTTTAATAATACACCCAACCAAACTTTAGCTCAACTGAACTTTTACACTTCCTTACACTTTCTTAGCATTCATTGAAGCTGCTGTAAAATATGGCTTGTGTCGTGCAAAATAGTGTCCTTCAGAATGTAATACAGCCTGGCTTCTCAGTCTATAGTCTTGATGCTATTCCCTTGAATAAATCAACCACATCTATTGAATCCCTTTCATTTCACAACACAAGCCCTCTATTCAGAAAGGAGAGAAAAGAGTCTGAATTACTTTGCGCTGAAGAGTTACCTCGTATAGAGAGGAATTAAGGACCAGTTGCCAATATTGTGGATCAACTATGCTCAGAATAAAAGGGGCATTCTTGTGTTACCTGGCTGGGGAATAAAGCCACAATGGACCTCGAACAAGGACCACGGCACAATTGATGGATTGGTTTTTACTTCAGGGACCTTGGAGTTTTCAGAACAGACAATGTCTAGGGAAGACATGCATAAAGCGATAAACGGTTTGAATAGACGTTGTATCACCCCTTACACCCTTTGTGGAGAAATATAGGTGCTGTTGAGCTTACCTCAATAGGTGACCTCAATCTCAAATTTTCTCACTGGAATAGCGGGGGAAAAAAGCTTGCTTTGAGAGCGGTTGTTTGCATTGTTCCACAGATATTTTGTACGGTTCACAACTTTGAAAGTTTTCCATCCCATTTGTTTACTTACTACCTTCACTTGCCCTTGGGTATTTTCGGATGCCAAAACAAAACAAAAAATTATTTAGGGGAATTGTGCACAAGAACTGCCAAGAAATAAGTAAGAACCACATGATACTGAAGAAGCAGCTATAAAAATATGTCTACATTTCTTCGCTCTCGTTCAGCTACAAGACTTTACATTGAATACCAAAGTAACATAGCTGAGTAGATGGTGTTACAGCCGTGTGGTTTTAGATGCAGTGAACTAAAAGCTACATAAGAATTTCCGAACTAACAGCACTCTTTCTTTTCATTTTGAATATTCACGGCTCTGTTTTCTTGTCAGTGTGGTACGCACACGTCCCAACTTCTCTCAGAGGTACCCCTTGCTCCCACCTGAGTGACACTCGTTTGAGCTCTGCATCAGTATCTAGCCCCTCTAACAGCCAGATAAGACTCTTATCACCTCCAAGAGTGGAGATTTGGCCTCCGTCCAAGGGAACCGACGGAGCAAGAAAACCACTGTCTAGACACTTAAGGTGAACTAAAGGCAAGAATGCTCTGTTTGACAGGACATAGTAAAGGGATGTCGCTGAGGCACGGAGAGTTGTTAGGGTGTAGTTCAGACAATGTCACTGAGCTAGACCGTCTCACCAAATCCGCTTTCCAGCAGTCATTGCCTTACCACTTACCATGAGTTTAGTGTGGGGAACAGACACACACACGCACGCACGCACGCACGCACGCACGCACACACACACACACACACACTGTTAAATGCAACACATTGCCACTTGATTTCTAAATTGCTATTTTCAAAGATTTCATATTATTAGCTGCATTAAGTTGGATTTTGATGTGTGTTTGTAAACAATAAGAGGAATTCAAAAGCCTCAAGTTTTCTACTCAACTTCTGACACTGTACAATATTTTGAGTATGATTTGGGGGTGCAGTACAGACAGTTCCATTAACAACGCACCGAACAGCCTCCATAGAAAACGTTAGCACCATTGAACAATGATCTTTGGACAAGTGTTTATATCAAATCTGGTACAGAATGACCATGGCAACTTTCTCAAGGTGGTGTGCGATTTTACCAAGAGTCATCTCGGTTTGGAGGGGTGTGTGTGTGTGTGTGTGTGTGTGTGTGTGTGTGTGTTTGTGTGGGTGGGGGAGGGGAATGTGTGTGTGTGTGGGGGGGGGCATTCATTTTGCAACCATTCGAAATTGCCTTTCTGTGTGTTTGGTGGGACACTGTATTTGGCTTTCGCTTCTTTTTTTAATGTGTGTGTGTGTGTGTGTGTGTGTGTGTGTGTGTGTGTGTGTGTGTGTGTGTGTGAGAATATGCGGCCTTTTCCCCACCCCTTCTTCTCTGCAATGCCTGGCTCTGCCATATTCGGCCTCGTCCATGCATTTTCTGGTCATAGAAATCCAAATTGACCTAGAGAAACAGGCTCATGGCTGTCTCATGGAAAACAGGATCTGAAAATTTGTGAAAGGTCCAAATGAATCACATGTTGCTTTTTTTAATATGGACATTTTTGCTCCAATATATTTAAGTGGTGTGGGGATACTGTTTTTGGATTTGTTCATATTTGAAACTCAAGTAATACATTTTTTTGTGAATTATATGTAATATTTAAATATAAATAAACTGATGTTAAATGTATTTGTTTCAATGATATGTCTAAAAAACAATTTTAACTGGTATCAAAACAAAAACACCGCCACCCTAACATCCACATCCATAATCCTTATTTGACCAATACATGTCAAAATAAATCCTTTTGAAGATAGATTCTTGATGTCAGTAAATCTGTAAATCTAACTAAATATGTGTAGACTTTCCAATCACTTCAACAGGTAACAAATACTGAAGGGGGTCTCTGGCAAAGATAAGAGGGAGAAACGATTCTATTCCAAAGTCTTTTAACGCCATCTAGTGGACACCTTCAAAAGTAATATGATCATTATTGCTTATTTATGCGCCCGTTCTCTTAACGCACCCAACAGTAAGTTGATAGGCTACTGTATCCGGAAATCCGGATCATAAAGCAAGCACGTTGACGACTAGAATTCGTCACATTAAATAGCAATTGTTATCAGAAGAAACCAACAGATATCAAATACTACTTGAATGGACCTGCTATTAAGATTCAACATGGGAATCAACAGAGAACAGACAGCTGTCATAAGATAACATAAGATGTCAAGTTTAAAGGTGCAGTATGTAAGTTTGAATTTCTAGCAATAAATAAAAAAAATTATGTTTTTTTCCGTTTATTACATACCTCCTGGAGGATATCATTAAACCAAATGCTCAGAGAGAAGGTGCGCTATATATGAGCGTCCTTGGCCCTGTTTTCAGCTTTTAAAAAATCTAGGGATGCCCACCTATCCCCAACCAATCAGGAGAGTTTTTGCAAGGAGTAAAGGCTGCCTGCCTGTCAATCACCTCGTGTGCACACTCCTAGGTAAAATCCCTGCTTACAGCGTCACCCTCCAAACAAGCTTGTTGTTACAATTCGCGTTGCAGACAAAAGTAGCAGGTGTGAACTAGTATTTGCAAGGCGGCTGAAGTCGTTGCATATCGTCGCAAAAGACTTGGCTTGTCAAATCGCCAAGACAGTTTTAGAACGTTAGGAAGTATCTGCCAGATTTATGTAAAAAAGGCATTATTCGTTTGCAAGCATATGTTGGATATGCTCGGCAATGTATAGTAGCTATGGTGCCAATCGCAGCTAAATAAAAATTATTGTCATGCTCTAGCTCATACTAATAGGGGAATCAAATTATGAAATTGTTTTTGTTAATGTTAGCTTACTGTATGTCTTTATATGGAAACGGTCATTTGTGTCTGTGCTCTTTGCTTTGGTGTGAACCACTCAGTTTTAGAGCATTTAGGATCAGACGTTTGGGATTCTTTTGTTTCTCACCTCGGAATCAGACATCGCTTTATGCATTGTTGGTGAGAACCAAAAATATGCACAACATACACATGATTCATGAAACACTGCCTTGCTCAGGCTCATGAAGTCAAGTCAGAGCGCGCACGGGCATGTGTGGGATGGGCCATTGAGGGATAGGAGGGACCAAAGACTCAGGAGGTTGGCCTTTTTGAGTGTTGTGATTCAAATTCTTGCCATTTTTCCCCCAATTCTCTAGAACTACATACTGTACCTTTAAATGAAGGGGAAAAATCCTACTACTCGAATGATCTTTCCACTTCCTGAACATCTGAACAAGACAAAGTCTATCTGAGGCCTCCAGTGCCCACCACCTAGATCCAACTCTTTAGAGCAAGAAAATATTTTTCCCTAAAATCACGTCTGTATCCTGTATCTTAATCTGACAGCCATAGTCGATTAGAAGGCGTGAAAATTGCTTTTCTCCCCAGCAGCTGTCTTTGGAAAATTATCTTAATTATGTCAAGATTATGCCTCTAAGCTTTGTTAAGAAGTGTTACTTTTCAGGCAGACACGCATTGGAAGGCTTTAGGAGACTGTGAATGTTTCACTATCAACTGCACAATGAAAGGTGCAGGATTCTTAAAAAAAAAAAAAACATTTCCTGTTGCACACAAATGGGAAAACAGAAAAATAAATGCCCATGTCAAAAGGTAAATTTAAAAAAGCGTATCACTTGCATTTAAAATGCAGACATTTCTGCAAAATACATCCTGAATGTAGGCCTATTAAAAAGATCATTGAAATACAGAATAAGGTTTGTCTAGTGTTGAACCTGCATTGAATTTGTAGGAAATGTTCAATATTTTTAACTGGCTAGTTAAAAAATTGAAACAAACTTAAGTTTTATCAGCTAGACTCTGAGTGGCAGCTTATTTAATCGTTTATCGTCAATAAATGCGGCAAAATATAGGTTGATTAAATAATATATTGCATGTGAATTTGGTACGCTTGAATCTTAAAATATAAGTGCCTTATTGAGCTCTTCCTTGCACTATACTATCGCAAAGCAGAAAAAGAATCTGCGTTGGCCGGGAATCGAACCCGGGTCAACTGCTTGGAAGGCAGCTATGCTCACCACTATACCACCAACGCTCCACGATGTGAAAGAACACGACATTTCATTTTGGAATGAAGCAAACCTATATGCACCTGTATCTTCTTTCCAGAACCCGTGTCGTGTAGGTACGACATACAGTGTGAACATGAGAACACAATTGTTTTTATAAATATAAAGTACTTCGTGGTAAACAAAGTTACGCCAATAGGCACAGTATTGGTATGTTCATCTGAAATCTCTGATTCTGAATGTGTAGTTACAGTTCAGGGTAAGAACCTTTGATATGAATTTGTGAAGCCATAGTGAATCTTAAAATTGTGACCTCACGGCAAAAACATGGGCTCGTCCGGGATTTGAACCCGGGACCTCTCGCACCCAAAGCGAGAATCATACCCCTAGACCAACGAGCCACGTCACGAAAAGTCTGATTTTCACTTTATAATTGTAGTGATTCAGGTTTATAAACATAAAATTATTAAAAGAACATAAAATTAATTATTGTTTCATAATATGCCTTGTATGTATAGTCGGTGGAGCAAAAGAAAAAAAGCTATTTAAGGACAGTAGTTCTTTTACACCTACTTCGACGTACAGCGTCTTCCATCCATTGTATTATCTTGCATGTTCTATTTACAGCCACCCCATGGCCGGTTAGCTCAGTTGGTTAGAGCGTGGTGCTAATAACGCCAAGGTCGCGGGTTCGATCCCCGTACTGGCCACTCATTTTGGCCGCTTACGTCAGACATTACAATCATCAATCTGGTACTCGACAGAATTGGATCAGTTGATATCCCAGACGCAATATAGGCCTAGTTACTAATGACCCCACATGTTTCTTAGTACGCAACTGCAACATGATAAAAACCATTGATTACTCAAACTATCTACATTTATCAAATAGATCAACATATGTATGACTCTGCGGGCCACAAACTAATGCAAGAGCATGTTAGTGGTCACTGGTCAGTAGTGTTAGCTGGACTACCGTTGGAATATTTTTTTGTTTAACCTTTTGAAATGTGTGCTCCACCTGGGCCTTCAACGACATATTCGGGTTTAACCCAATCCAGCCGGCACGCTTTAATTTCGGAACTTTGTGGCTGGACAGGATTAGGGTTAACGCGGATACAATGATTCTAAAACCTCCGAAATAAGTATATTTGTATGCAATATGAGTTACCTAAAAACGAAACTGCAACGTTTACAACCTGCCCCTACACCACATGCAATTTATAAACATAGCCTACCTGTCCTCTTCCTCTCTCTGGCTAATGACCATTGAATGGGAAAAAATTGGACTGCCTAGAGATGTAGGCCTGCATTACAATTACTACAATATTTAGCACTAGGCTACATATTTATAGCATCAAAACGTATCTCTAGGATCTAGAATAAGTTTAACTTCATATTTATTTTTAAAGCGACAGTAGGTAGTTTCTGGTTTTAGGAACCCCTACTCTTTCCTGAATGTAGCCTAATTATTTCTACCTAACCGTTGTTAAAAAGACATGCAGAATGCACGTGGTCACTGCATGTCGCTAGCATGATCAACGACTCCAAGAACGAGTCTTTCCGGATTTAGTGACGCACTTCCTTGTGCCGTAGAGCAATTCGTCAGTTTCGGGGGAGATCATAACCGGTGGTAGTGACTTTAAAATCAATCAAAAAACGGTTTCTAGTGGTTCAGCACATTCTCCAAGGAAAGGTTACCATTTGTCCTTAGTTAGAATTGAGTTGCCAATGGTATACTACCCCTTTTAACTGTGTACTAATCTTAGACAAAATAGCGCGCGCACACACACACGTTATTTTTGTCTAAGATTAGTAAAAAAAATATATAGATAGATAGATAGATAATTACAGCTCATACAAATACTTGATTTTCCATTTTTATTGACTTTTTGGACAATTCCATTTCCAGTGTCATCCATAATCGTTCACTTCTTTTCTGTGGTTTTTGCATAATCTTTCATATAAGGCTAGAATGATACAGGCCACAATGAGACGGGGGTCAAAGATTGTTGGGAAACAGAAAACGTAACTGAATTAAACAAAGGGAACTGGAAAGTCTTCAAAACAAAGCTTCACATTTTTCTTTGAAATATTACAGCTTCTTTCCGAAATGACATCGTCCCAATCTGGACCGCATCATTCTAGATATAAGGCTGATAATAGGGCCGTTGCTATGTTGACGGGACAATCTGCATAGCAACTGGAAGACGTAGGGACTGGACACTGACCCCCATACTAAAGATGAACACATTACATCACTAGACATTTAAATTGGCACAGAATGGTCTGCTCTTTTTTGTTTACAAACATGATCAAAGAGTTTTTTTTTTGTTTTTTTTCTCTCAAGAGTTAAACTTCATTTTTGAATGTCAAAAACAAAACTGTCCAAGGACTTCATATAAACAGTTAGTGTAAGGTGTCGGTTGAAACATTGGAGGTCTGGTTCTAGTGTTTTCTAAAGAGGATTTACAGCTCCCAGATAGGTCTCCAAGGCATCGGGGCAGTTTGAGCGTGTGCCATTCTGTAGTGGATGAAACCTCAAAACAACTTGGACCAATTCATAAGGCTGCGTGGTTTGCCACTACCTGACCATATTCACACAAGCACAGTTATAAGCAGAAGTGGAAATGAAACCGACAGAAGTTACTACAAAAAAGATAGAAGGATGAACATCTGACTGAATCTACACACATTAGCTACGTGAGGAAAGCAGGGGGTGGGGGGGGTGGGGGGAGTGGCTCAAAACAGCTGACCTCCATGTTGGTCAAGCATCATGTTTGAACATACCAGCAGCAGTAATTCAACCCCTTTCTCCCCCCGACCTTGCAAAGGCAACTAAGGGAAGGACAGCTTAGTGAAACGTAGGAAACTTTGCTCCGTTGGCTGACCAGCTTTGGATTTGGTATTAACAGTTCAAAACACCACGAAATGTTAACTCTTATCACTACTAAACTCTGATCCTTTTTTTTTATGCCTTTGATAAGACTTCACCAAACAGCCAGGCAAAAATATTTCTTACAATAGTTTTTGTTTTGCAGAGGACATACCATGACTGAATGCAGATACAAAGCGCACTGGTCAATTACAGTTCATTGAAAGCACTTCAAACTTCATTATGAATCTACAAAAGGCAGACCAGATAATAGACATTGATGCATGAAACTGTTTCCTTTTTTTTTTTTTTTGAACTGAGGACTTTTCTTAGGGTCAGTGTCAACGGTCAGTCCAGGTCGAGAGGGTTGGGTCGACAAAGGGGGAAGATTGTGTCAGTTGGAATAGAGAGAGAGAGAGAGAAAGAGAAAGGGAGAGAGAGAGAGAGAAACAGCAAGGCCCGGCTGTAGCAGCACCCCTCAGAAGCGTTTGGGTCCCCAAGGAGAAGCCTTGTTGGCGGAAGCCACTGGTGGTGTTCCAAAGCTAGGGAAATCTTCGGAGCTGCTCATATCCGGTGCCTATGGTGGCACACAAACGAGAGGGAGAAAAAGAGAAAGGTATTGATTTAATAAGCCACAGCAATGATACATTTAGCAAAGGAGTACACAATGTACATTTACGAGCATTCTAATTCTAATATTACCAATGTAAGAATGCCACATAACATATTTTCAAAAGATACCAGTGCTTATTAAAACAAAAAAACAAAAAATAACCCCCTCCCACCCCCCACCCCCCCAAAAGGAAATTCTAAGTATCTAAATGATTTTCTTTTCTTATTGTAGTCAATTTTTTACCAGAAAGGACTCACCTTCTCACTGCCTGTGGTCCAGGGGGCCTCCCTCACCACAAAGCCTTTGGAGTTGGCTGGGCCGCCACGAGGCTCATCCATGGAGGAAGCACCGCCACCCCCAGAGGGCCTCATGTAAGCCATCTTAGACTCGTTCTCGCACACGTCTGCCATCTAAAAAAGGGAGCAGAGAGAGGGAGAGCGAGGCAAAACCGCCAAGGGTGAGAAAGTCAGGCGTTTGCGCAATATATCCATATTTACTCGAGGGAAATGTAAACACGACCACGTCAACAGTAACTTCGTCTGAATCAAAATGAAAATATCAAAAAGGCTTGGCCTTCCGTTTGATGCGTTAAGGTTTCCACACTGTGGACGCAAGCCAAAGACCTTGTTTACCACAGGCCAACAAACCTAGCCCTACGCCAAACGTCTTAAACAGTGGACATTAACAGCTGTTTTTTTTTTATGCCATGTTCCAAACAAACCTCAAAAACAAAACGCCACTTACAAACTCCTCCTCGAGGTTAAGGAGATGGTCGATGGCTTCGTCTACGTGCTCGGGGCGTCCGGTGACTGTCACAAGGTTTGGGTCAGCAGCCCCACTCTGGGGGAACCTCAAATCAACCTAGATACATAAAATATAAAACGTAAACCAGGCTCGATCAATAAAAACAGGCTAGGGAAATGCAAGGATAGTAAAGAGGGGAAAACTCTTCAACTTTCATTCGAAACAGATCAGCAGGGACTATTACGGCCCTCACCCTGAACTCCTCCATGATCTTGCGTATGCCCTTTCCCCGGGCTCCGATGATGCGGGCGTGGACCCTGCTGTCCAGGGTGATGTCCTCAGAGATCATCTCCTCCAGCTCGTCCACAATGACCTGGATGGCATCACGAGCAGCTTGGGCCTTGTGTTCGTAGCCCGAGATGGTGATCTGGTCCTGTGTGCCGAGAGGAAGAGAGTAAAGAAACACATATTTCATTTGATAAAAACTTGGCTGACAAAATACTCGCTGAGAAAAGGAATGCAATTTCCGTAAAAAGAGGAATAAGTAGATGTCCATGGAAATGTGTACTTTATACTACCCTTGGAAAAGATAGTATCAGAAAAAATACAAATTCTATATCCCTGTATTAGTTACACCATTTACCTGGTTCTCATCGTTCTTGTCTGGGAACTGAATATTAACATCGTGCTCCGTGCGAATGCTTGTGATGATGGCGCCCTTACGTCCGATGATCTTGGGGTGATACTTGGGATCCACAGTGATGGTCAACTTGAAGCTCCTTAGGGCCTAAGAAAAATAACCAGTATCAGTATCAGGATATATCCATACAATCAAGATTTACGCTTTTAAAAACACATTTCATTTACAGCCTAAATCAAAGATGGCATGTGTGGAGTATCTACTTCAGAAGTAGTCCCAGCTGGCAGGTAAATAAATTTACGTGTGGAGTATCTAACCACAGAAGTACAGTCCCAGCTGGCAGGTAAATAAATTTACGTGTGGAGTATCTAACTTCAGAAGTACAGTCCCAGCTGGCAGGTAAATACATATGGTTTTCACTACATCTATCATTTGTCTCTTGTGCAACATTCGTTTTGCTTTTTTTGTACAGCAGTTTCCCCGTGGTTGCGGCTCTACTTTCTGCACCCGCTTTTCCGTCACACGACAAACCCTAAACGAACAACCCTAAAGAGGCAGCGTACTAACCCGGTCTTCCTGCTCGCCCTGCAGGTCTTTGACGCGGTCCAGAAGACCCTCCTTAGCCCTCTCCAGGTGATCAGACAAACCAGTAATGGTGATTATGTCAGACTGGAGGTCTGGAGCAGGCACTTGAATGTTCACCTGAGGGGAGATTACCGTGAAAGCTTCTGTCATTACAATGTAAAACGTCATATAGTAAAACCCAAAGACGCATTCACAACCATCCACCCACAATCATGCTGTACATTCACGCACTTTTGAGTGAATCTGAAAATATACCACTGCCCTCATTAACTAATATTTCCCTTCTTTTATATATTGGGAAACACAGTTTTGGTGTGGGAATTACGCTTCCCTAAAACATAAGTTCCATACAAACCTCAAACTCATCCATCATTTTGCGTATTCCACTTCCTTTCTGGCCAATGATGTAGCGGTGAAGCTCAAAAGGCACTTCCACCTCGATGGTGACAGGAACCAAAGCCTAGGACAGAGGCATTGACAACATTACTGGATCAATCGCAAACGACCGCTTAGGGCAGAGAGGCAATACCATGACAACATTACTGGGGTCGTCTGGGTTATAGCGAAGGCTCAGATCAATCACAAACCAAAGCCTAGGACAGAGGCAATACCAATGACTGGGGTTGTCCGAGTTATAGCAAAGGCTCAAATCAATCACAAATATTTAAAAGATCTTCAAAAAAAAATTCAAAATGAGTCCCATTACATACAGAGAACTGGTAAATCCCCATTAACTTGACATTACAATAATAGTATTATTGAAATTATCAGTGGTTAAAATACATTTTTTTTTTAAAGAAAGTGCCCTTGTGCCATCATCACAACACTCCATATATTACACTGGACAGTGTTAGGCTAAGAAGAAACAACAGGAAGTGGACAGTGTTAGGCTAAGAAGAAACACCAGGAAGTGGAGAGTGTTAGGCTAAGAAGAAACACCAGGAAGTGGACAGTGTTAGGCTAAGAAGAAACAGGAAGGTGAATCTCCTGAACGCAGACCTTCAGCGCCTCCTGAGTCCTATTACATACAGAGAACAGGAAGTGGACAGTGTTAGAAGAAGACACAACAGGAAGTGAATCTCCTGAACGCAGACCTTCAGCGCCTCCACGGCGGCTTCACACCTCTCCTTGCGGCCGGACAGCACGATGACGTCACACTTCTTAGGAGCAGCGGGGTCCACGGGCTCCACGATGATGACCTCCTTGACCTCACCGTTAGCCTCTCCGTTCTCCACCACCGGGGCCTCTGTGGGAGGAGCCTCTGTTGCCGTAGCGGCTGAGTGAACGCAAACGAGTCAGAGATTAAAAACAGGGGGGACATTTTTTATTTTTTTTACATTTCAGTATTTTGTTGTTCTTTTTTTCTACCATAACGAAAACCTTCGCCCCCCCCCAAAAAATGAAAAAAAGTGCTCCAAAAGAGGATACGTGACAAAGAAAAGCCGGTTAAATGTATGTTTCCGGTGGGTTTGTGGGTCAACAGTGTAGCGTGTTGAGCACCATTCACCTTGAGGGTCCTCTCTCTCGGGGAACTTGATCTGCACGGCATGATCTCTGGTGATCTGCTGGATCCTGGAGCCCTTAGGGCCCATGATGGAGCGGTGGAACTTCTGAGGGATCACACACTCCATGGTCACTTGAGCTTCCTGGAGAACAAAAAATAAAACAATAAAATCAGATAGGAGAGGGATTGCTTTAGTCAGGCAGGAAATCCTCATAAGCATTATAAAAAGTCAATCTCACATTACTTTAACCAAAAGAAAGAAAGTTAAAATGTCTGTCAAGCTGCAACAGTTCGTCTATCAAACAAAAAAAAACTTAGGGTCAGTCAATAAACTATAAAGAATGCCGGGACAGGTAAAGTTAAAACAGATCGATGACGCCAAACAGTTCCTGCACCTTCTCTTCTATATAATAAAGCTTTATTTAATATGCGTACACTTACATTTTAAATTAGGCAATGTTGGCTTCTTTTGCAAACTGTAGGAGTGACCATTTCAACACGGCGAGCTCTTTCACTTTAAAAGGGATTCTAACAGTCACATCCTCTATGTCTCCCTCTTAATCTAGTCAAAAGAATATTCATTAACAATGAAGCTCCTCATTGAGTTCCTTTCTACACAAAGAATATTGAGAATTGCTCTTATAAAAAACACCCCCACTCCAGACCTTGCTCACACTACCATCTGAATTGTATACAAGGTCTTTTTTTTTCTTCTTCCATTCATCAATCTGCAGCCTCAAATCAACTCAACTGAAATCGCCATGAAAAGAAGCCCGTGAGGGGTTTTGAAAGCGTCTCGGCTCTGCGGGCATTGTGCTGGGCTACTCACCAGGTCCTCGATGATCTCCAGCATGCGTTTCTTCGCCGCCTCCACGCAGTCCTTGGCTCCTTTCAGGGTGACCTTGTCGCTCTGAGTGCCGGTGCGGGGGAAGCTCACCATCACTCCACCGTACTCATCGGCCATGTCCCTGAGGACCTGTCCACGGCGAGCCACAAAGTAGCGGTGGTGCTTGGGGTCCACGTTCATGTTGTCCTCCACAACGTTATCCTGATGACAGAGAAATGAAAAACAGTTTCAGCACTTAGGATTTATTTTAAACACATTTATTCAAAACACTTCGATATATAAAACATTTATTTTCTTATGACACATTCCGATGTATTTACTAAATAAATTGTTATAAAAAGACTTAGGCATTAAATAAATAAAATCGTATTTTAGTCACGCACACGCACACGCACACACGAAAATCGCTGCGTCCATCAACAACATTCCAGGTTTCTCATACCAGACTCTTGATGAGCTCCTCCAGCTCCTTGGTGGCGTCACGGACTGCCTCCTCAGTGCCCACCACGGTGATGAGCTCCTGGTCCTGGTCGTCTGCCGTGGGGAAGATGATCCTGGCGCCGGTGCTGTCCCGCACCTTGCGGATGTTAGCCCCACCTTTGCCGATCAGGAACTTGTGGTATTCAGGCTTGGCACGCAGCTCAGCTGTGTGACTCTTTGTTTGCTAAAAGGGAAATGAAAAATAAATATAAGATATTGGTAAAAAAATAAATAAAGGTTTTGTTGTAAAAAGGAAATTTAGAACCTCAGTAAAATCAACATGAACTCAAAGGAGAATCATTTCAGAAATCCACAAGGCAACCTCAATGATTAAAAAAAGGGTGATTATGGCAATTGATTGAGGTTTGCCATGTAGTTTTATTTCATTCTTTAGAGAAAGAACCTACCTTCTCCTCTGCCAGTGCCAGCAGCTGGACCTTGGCCTTCTCGACCTCCTCAGCGGGCCCCCGGATGGTGACGGTATCGATACCGGAGCCCTCGGTGGGGAAGTGGATGTGTACGCCGCCACACTCCTCCATGATGGAACGCACAAAGCGACCCTTGGACCCAATCAGGGAGTTGTGCAGTTTGGATGGAATAGACACTTCCATCTCTGTGATGTTAGCCTGGAAACAGAGAAAATTAAGTGATGTCAAAAAAAAAATCCAAGCTTGCCAAAATACGAAAAAAGAAGAGACATCCAGATCTTCAAAACATATGGATTTACTACTTAACGTTGTTTCTTTTTTCTTTACAATGTTTACTGACAATGGAAACCGATATAAAAAGATGTAAGGGTACACCTCAAGACAAACTGCTTGATACTAACCAGCTCGCTCTGAATGGCCAAGATCCTGATTCGGGCCGCCTCACAGTTCGCCTTTTTGCCTGTGATGACTATCATTTCAGAGTTGCTGTTCTCGGCTGGCAAGTCAATCTTTGTAGTAGTTTCCTCTCTTATCTTAAAAATTGAAGACAAACATTTAATACACGTTACTTTAATCACTAAAAGATAAATCAGAGTAACTTTTTGCATTTACAACGATGGTGTAAATATTAACAGTCCACCTTCTTTATATTGGCTCCACCCTTTCCAATAATATTCTTGTGGAATTGCTTGAAGATTGGAACCGAGAGAGTGTAGCTGTTCTCCATCTTGACAGGGAAAAAATTAAAAACATTAAACAGTTAAAATAACCTTGAATTGTATCGATTTGTGCTTCAGCATAATTATCTGACACAACCTGCATAACTTTCTATTTCAGACTTCATAACGTACCATTTCGGCAACAATCTTGGCCATGAACTTTGAGCATTTCTCCACCTCATTGCGAGGCCCACGGAGCTGAACGATGTCACTCTTCTGCGCCGGATCAGGGAAATTAATGATGACCTGTAAAATAGAACCAAGCAGTTTTTACTGAGGTTTACAGAGTACTGAAGCCTATATTTCAACAACAATCTTTTTTCCAACACAAATATTACCCCCCCCCCCAAAAAAGACTGAACACATGACATTGCTCACCTCAGGGAACTTGTCACGCACTTCTTTAATACTCTCCCCTTTCTGCCCAATGATGGCTCTGTGAAAACGGTGTTCAATGATCAGGTCCTTTGTACGCTCATTCTCCTGCAAGACATTTGAAACCCCAGTTAAGACAACACACAACACCACCACATTTCGGCTTATGCACTGCAGAGTGACATGTTTAATCGGTTTATTAGAGTGGAAAAATACAACAGGATAAGAGGAATGCCAGGAGAGTAACTCAAGGTCTACACAGCTACACAGTCAGCTGCCTCAGTCTCAAAGTGATTGAGTGGAGAGGAGTTGTAACGAACCATGCGTGACGCGAGCTCAAGCAGCTCCTTCTTGGCTTCCTGCACACCCTGGGGGTCCCCCTCGATGCGGATCAGGTTGCTCTTCTCATTGTCAGGGGGGATACGCACAGACACCTTGTGAAGATCTTTGATGCGGTTAACTAATGAAAAAAAAAATGTTTTTGGGGTAATCCACGTTTTAATTTTCCTTTTGAGATTTTGCACTTGCAGAGGCGTATTCTATTTTTTATTTTTTTTGGGAGCTGCAAGTAATGAATATTAAAATAAGGGTCTAAGAATGTTTAAATTAAGCATTAAAAAATTAAATAAAAACTAAAACACTTACTGTTAGCACCACCTTTGCCAATAAGGTGTCTGTGGAATTTGGGGTCCACACTGATTTCTGTATAATCCATGCGGCTGACCTTTAAAGTCAAAGCAAAAACAAACAATACGGCTTGCAAGACATTCTAAACCGACGTTAAACATAAAACTGGTTTGGGCACCTCACAAGTGCATAAATAGACAAGGCCCAGTCCTGTGTCTCTCCATAAAAAATAAAAATAAAGAAGGGGAACCAATAACAAAAGGTGTGTGTCCTCACCAGATCCATGACGATGGCCTCAATCTGGCTGTGAACCATCTGCATGTCTTTGGTGGGACCCTCCAGGGTGATCTTATCTTCTCCCTCGGTGAACTCAATGTGCACCTGGACACAAAACAGATGATCAGCCACCAGAAAAGAAAAACACTCCCAATTGTACCAACAAAAATAAATAGTTTAGTTTGAGACATCCAATCAGCCCTTTATAAAAAGTAAGAGAAACATGCAATACAAAATAGTTTAACTTTAAAGATATCCATTAAGCTCTTTTACTCACTCTCCCATGATCTACATACCTTGGGCATTTGTTGAGTAATCTTGGCCAAATTCTGCCCCTTCTTGCCAATAATGAAGCGATGAAGCCAGGAAGGAGCTGTTACTGAGGACACAGTAAAGCTGTTGGCCTGCCAACGGAAACAAAACCCGTTAAAAAGGCAACCTTTTATGGGGAAAGGACTTTGTTTTCTCGCCAAAAACAGATCATACCTCTCACTCTTCTGTCTGTAATACTAACAGCAGCTGAGTAAGTGCTGTGACAGTAAGGTCGCATCGCTACTGTTGTCATGATGTCATAGGGTGTACGGACCTTGGTCCTGACGTCATAGGGTGTATGTACCTTGGCCATGACGTCATAGGGTGTATGTACCTTGGCCATGACGTCATAGGGTGTATGTACCTTGGTCATGACGTCATAGGGTGTATGTACCTTGGCATAAACTTCAGTGAGTGCCTGGCCCAGCCGGTCTGGCTCCCCGCGTAGGATGACAGTTTCTGAGCTGCTGTCAGAAGGTGGGATCTCGACCGAGACGCCAGTCCGCTCCAGGATCTCCTGCAGGGTGTTGCCCCTGGGGCCGATCACATACTTGTGCTGAGACTTCTTCACCTCCACCGCAATGGTGGTGGCGTTTTTCTTCTATGGTGAATACAGTAGGGGAGAGAGAGAGAGAGAGAGCGAGAGAGCCAAGACGGAACTGAATTAGTTGGACGTAAATCGCCGGAGTCTCGTAAAGCTAATAGCAACGACGCCCTGACTTCACACGTAGGGTCCCCCCCTGAGGCAGAAGAACATTCCAGACACACATTCTGGAATGTCATGCATCTTGAAACTACAGATTTAGAATCCTTGGCGTAATCTAGCTCTCCCTTCAGTAGCACCCTTTGGGCTGAACCGCAAAGTCGTTTTTCTAGCACTATATTCAAGTTATGTAACTAACATTTCCTGAATATGTTGTTATCTTTCTCCACGATTAGTTACAAACCTTTTCTTCAGCAATCTTCTTGATCAAAACCACGGCCTGGGCCACCTGCTCTTTCTCCCCAGTGATGACAATCTCTGTTTTGTTCACGCTCGGAGGAGGGACGTTGATGCGAGCGCCTGTCTCTTGCATCATCTCTCCCACTAACTTGTTGTAGGCTCCGGTGATGAAGGGATGGTACACCTTGTCGATGTTCACCCTCTCCACAGCACGCTTGTCCTAAAGGAAGGAGACCGAAGAACGTCTTTAAATAACAGGACAGATAAGTCCTTACAACGTGCAGCAGTTGGCTCTGGGAGTCAGGAAGATGATAGCAAAGGTTTGCAAACAGACTACGTAAAGGGTAGGGCACTTATGAGTTTGTTCAAGCAGATTACGCTTCTCCCAAAAGTCAGAGTATTTTTTTTCTTTCCCACAAAAGGTTACACAACTACTACCTAATTCAAAGCTCTGTTAAGACAGCAAAACATTCCACTGGAGCTGAACAAATCATGGGGATTTTATTCCGCTAACACATTAAAATGAGTGGAGGATGTTACCTGCTCGGCTGAGATGAGCAGGATCTCATGCTTGGCCTTTTCCAGGCCCTCCTTCGTGCCTGAGATCATGATTTGCTTGCTGGGGTCGTCGGGTCGAGGGATCTGGATTTTGGTGGCGGTCTTTAGCTCTAGCTCCTGCAGCTTCTCCCCATTCTTGCCGATGACAAAACGATGGTGTTCCTTGGGGATGGCCACAGTAGCTGAAGCCTATATTTAAAGCAAAAATGAATAAACTATTATCCAATTCCTTGTCTTTCTGTAACAGAAGTGAGCATGATAAGCACTTTGCATCACAGCACATGACATTGTGTATGTTATACTGTACTATATTATATTATATTATATTATATAGGTAAGAAACTTTTGCTGACCTGAGTCTGCAGTCGGGACACAATCTCCTTGCGGGCCTTCATCACGGCATCCAGTTTCCCAGATACCATGATAGACAGGCCCTGATCTTTAGCCATGGAGAGTTCCAGATGGGCTCCGGTCTTGTGCATGATGTCCACACAGACCTTGGCTTGGTCTCCTTCTCCAAACTGGTTGATGTCCTTGTACTTGCGCTCTTCCAGTGGTACATGGAAAACCTATGGGGATATGGAAAAATAGTATGAAGAGAATTACACAAATGGTGTTCAAAAGAGGCAAACATCTATATAACAAAAGAGGTTCAAAAAGGATAATATCTTTTAATAAAAAGATGTTGAGATTCTTATTTAGTTGCTGGATTTGTGACAATTTACACAAGTGGTTTAATGAAGTAATAAAATGTGCCTTTGCAGTAAGTTCAAGCTATTAAAAATATTAATATTTACCAATCCAAAGATACAGAACTGCTTTACCTGGGTGATGACAGAGGACTTCAGAGGGCGGATCTTAGATGTCCAGGCATTGCCAGGTTCCTGGGTGCCCTCGGTTGTAGAGCCCTTCTCAGGTAAAGGGGGGAAGGCATCCTTGTAGGTAGGAAGGGCATCTTCCTCCCCACCGGGGCCACCTGCAGCTAAACAGAAAATCACTAGTTTATCTCTGTTGATGTTATTGTTTTTATGTCAACAATGATCCATTGTAAATATAATCCTGATCTCAGAAACGGTTCCCAGTAAATGTTTATTTTAATTTTATTTTTTAAACTAAGCACAACATGCATGTAAATAAAGAAAATAAAATGTTCAATTAATATCGGTTTAACAAGCAAAGTCGTCTTTTTGGATGGCAACAAATGTAAAAATATAAAATAAGACTAGAATAACTTCAAGGTTTGATTGCATGCAGTTGGGTTATTTTACAGATTACAAAATTCCAGGATAACATGCATGTAGATAAAATGGTGATAGCTGGGGGACTTCAAGGCTGCAGAGAGGCCCTACTCACCGCCACCTTGCTCCTGCAGCAACCCGCTACGGTGCTCATTGAAGAGTTCCTGCGTAAGTACAGCGACTGAGCTCATGGTCGAAATCCCACGTTTACACAAAGTCCGAGTGTGCCACTAGAAAGGTACACAAGTTTACGTTGTTACTATTAGGAGGGGGGAGCGTACTACGAAAAAAAAAAATAAAAGGTCCAATCCAAAACTGTGTAATGAAAGCCAATTCATTTACAATAGGCTATGTACTGGTTGGGACTTTGAGCTTCCATCCATTATCTAATCTGTTTGTTATCAAGAAAGAGACATGGCTTAAAATCATATCTTAATTTTAGTTGTTTACCATGTCGGCACGTATACAATCTCTCAAGTAACATAGAGACGAAAGAAATTGGGTCCATCTGTTACCTATGACAAAGGCTATTTTATTTCAGCTAAGCTCCAGAGCTAGGTTAACCAGCTATATGGTTAAGAGGATTTCTCTATTGACCCCGACTTCAGCTCGTTCACATTGGAAGAGGGAGAGGCCCTGACAGTCGTTGACATTCAGACAAACAAACCAACAAAAAAGTCAATTGTACAGTTTTCAAAAGGTTATTCTATTCAAATATTTTATAATTTTCAGAAGCTGATATGATTTTGTAACCCATTCCAGAGAGAAAAAGCTTGTGGAGCTAATACAATCAACTGTAATACGAAGCTCTATGAAACCTATAGTCAGGTTCTCAGTAGCTCATGGGTAGTTTTTTTTTTTTGTTTTTTTTTTTTTTTACTGTTTTCAGAACCCCCTCCTAGTGGCCTCTTCCTCTGCAGACTAGCAACAGCAAAGTTCTGCATGGTCAACCCTGCTGCCAGAAAAATCCTGAGGTAAAAAACACGTAACACTAACCTATTGGACCACAACAGTTTTAACTATACAAGATACACGTTCATTCAAGGTAGTATAAACATCTAAGATTTACAATACCTTCACTAAATGAGAATCAGATTGTAAAATCTGCAGGTCCAAACTACAGTTAGGCTAATTATGAGCTTAAGAGTGACAGATCTTACCAGCTAAATGGTCAGTTACCAGTTAATCCGTCCTGTAAAGCTGCCTATTCGCGTCAGCCTGCCAGCTTTTGCCTGGAAAAACATAACCAACATATTTTAATGCATGAGCAATTTTGCAGAAAATGACTTTGTCTTACAATTCAAGGTAAATTAATCTAACTAAAGCCGTTTTTAGGAAGATGGATTTGACATTACATGTGGTCAGTAATATAACAAGAACGATGAATGCAAAATCTAATGAAAAAACAGAGATCAAGCTAAAAAGGTGGAGTCTATAGAAACTTGGCGTTTAACTTGGTTAGAGAGGTGCTGTAGAATTCAAGGTATTCTTGACAACACAATACAACAGTCCAATATTTCCACCGCAAAGGGTTACCCTACATAAGCAGAGAAAAGTAGCTATATTAAAAAGGTACACAAATACATTTTTTTCCAACTGAACAGTGATAAAAATTACAATTGACGTTAGCCAACCAAGTAGCAAGGCTGTGTCGAATTTAAGGCCCACTTTGGTCCCTTCTTGACCGTGTCAAGCTTCTGCAAAGGGGGGCTATAACATTCCCACAAATTAGCGTTAGCCTAGACCCTACTACTAGTCCAATTTCAATGTTTAGTACATGTTCATGTGCTTCTGTGAGACTACAACTAAGCCTAAGCTTGCTAGCCAGAAAGTAAATTTGTACCAAGATGTTCGAACAATAGCTACCTACGTCACCAGCATTGTAGTAAATGAGCTTTCCAATCTTAAACTATTGTAAAGAGAAAAGCGCAACGTTGGCTAGCTAATAATACTTAAGTTTAGTTGATGTTACGCTGTCATACTTAAATGGAACGTTAGCTAGCTAATTTAGCCGGGGGTGTCCCCATTCCAACTATGCATGAAAGCTAGCAAATATAACGAATTAGCAAGTAAGTAAAACGGATTTACTGCAATATAAAAGACTACTAACATGTTATTGTTATCTATAACCAGACATTAACTAAACAGCTGCCGTAAACTATTCAGTTAACGTTAGTTAACCAGGTTAGCTAACTCAGCTTTTCGGGCCGTGTGCGCGACTGTGACACGTAGTACTAGGTTAGCCGGCTAGCCAAGGCTAGGAAATTAGCTAGCTGGATAGCATGGCTTGCTGTCGTTCTTTGAACTGTGACAACTCGATAGCAACTTTGTGAATAGTTCACTGAAACAACCTTTTACGAATAATTACTTTGCACAATTTGCCGAACGGTTAGCGAAAACCCAGAGTGTATTTTGAACGTAAATGTAGATCTTAAATGACAAGTTAGAGTAGCAATATGCTGCGATAAAGCTACGAGCAGAATCAGACTCTCTTAGTCCACGTAGGCATAAGGAATACAGCTGAGCTGGGAAGAAAATTACGTGGGGTTCAGTAAGGCCAGACCAATGTTGCTAGATCACATTAGCTTTAAAATTCTTTGTAACTATCAATTATATACGAATGATGAAATGTGACCCATATGTAATAGCAGAGCATGTCACGTTATGCAATCAATATTTGCAAAAAGCTACTTACTTGTGTTTATGTTCTCGTCTGCCCTGGGTGGTGCAGAAGCTGTGATGAAACTCCACTGGCGAGAAGGTGGAACTCGTCACTGACGGATATATACCAGAGCCGCCCTCCAATCGTATCCTCTAACGTCATGCCAGAGAATCAGATTACAAACCACTTTTTCATGTGGAGAAAAATTTGCCATACAAGTGTAATTTCAGTTTATTTTCTAGAAAGTAATCTGACTTTAAAAAACATAATTTGTCTGAGACTTAATAGAAAGACCTGTTTCGTGGTATTGCTATTGTACTGACATTTAAACCAATACACACCATGCTAAAGCTCTACTAAATAGATGTTGTTGATGAAAGTTATGATTGACAGAGTGGATTAATATTATGTGTCTGTTTAATTTATTTATAAATTCATAAATGCTTGCATTTTGTTGCTCCCAATGGACTTTTCTCATCCGGGCATTGCAATGTGTTGGCTAAAATATCCCCAATTTTCTATCAAGTTCTGGTTGGCACTGATTTGGCTATAGTTTTCTACAAGCAGTATGCAAAAGAATATTCTGAAGCCAGGCTAGCCTTGAAGACACTTTGTTCACTTTTTGGCAACATGTGGTCATTCTACAACAAAAGTAATATCCGGAGCATGGGGCACTTTAAAAAGCTTGTTTCCCCAAAAACAAAAAAGGTTTTCTACCTTGCCTTTACTATTCTATTGCCGGGAAGTTATTTTTGAGTTTTTATCAGAACTTTTGATCCCAAGGTTAGTCAATCAATCACTGGGATTAAACGGAACACTGATGTCAACGTGAACTCTTTCTCTAAATCAAGAGTACATTAACTATCTGCAGTGTGGTTTGCATTTAATCCCAAATGATGGAGTACATTTGTCACATCTAAATTGTTAACCACATACAATAGCACTTTCTGGTCTCTGTGTTGACTGTGCATGATTAATTATAAATCTTGAAGCCAGTCTTCAACTGCGAGTTACCAGTGGTATTGGGGCCAAGATTCAACTTTGTTTGTCCTTCAGAATCTCACTTTCCAGCAATTAAGCTGTTTAAATCCTAAACAAGCCCCATTTTATTCAATCTCCCACACATATTTTGTATTTACTGTGTGTGTGTGTGTGTGTGTGTGTGTGTGTGTGTGTGTGTGTGTGTGTGTGTGTGTGTGTGTGTGTGTGTGTGTGTGTGTGTGTGTGTGTGTATTTCACAGTAACTGCTTAGAATTTCATTAAGTATGGTGCATCACAGTTAACACTTGTTTGTTTAGAGACAGAAGGTTTCATGGTCACACGAGGTGTATTCTGTAATATGTCCAAAGCAGACAAACATAATGGCCTTGCACGTACTGCCAGTTGGGTTAGTCTTTGCGTGTCTTTTTCAGGTGGTGCATTATGACGACCGCAATATAGCCTCATACTATTGCAGCAGTAGATATATCACCTTTATTTAACCTGTCCTGTTACAGAAATTGAAACCACTATTCACTTAACATACTGCCTCTTGACAGAACATCTGTATGTATGTATAAAAAAAACAAACTTAAAAGGCCTCTTAATAGAATTTTGTAACCACACTTTACAATAGTATTATTGAGATTGGTGAACAGGGCTTTATTTATATTTGACTGGTAGTCAAAATGTATTCATCTCATGTCAAAGGCAAATAGTAGATTATGAATTCTTATCTTATCTCTTAACGCTACATGTCTTTTAGTGGCCCCCATGCAGAATTGCTGGCTGTGAGGAACACGATTTTGCGAGTTGCAAAACTGCAATTTGTGGGAATCCCAGTTGGAAAAGGGTCACTCAAGCGTGTCTATCTTTTAGTTAGCCACAAGAAATTCATTACTACAATTTATGGAACTCAAATAATATGATTAATATTAATATTAACATAAATGTGTTACATGTCAAGTTTATTGTTTTATTACTTATAAAACAATAACAGAGTTATAAATAGTTAATTATATCTTTGATGAGTTCCGAAGCTGTTATTATGGGGGGCATTAACTTGGACTGTATGTCCAAAGCCGCTGATGACTTAAAATATTTGTGTATGAGTTCAACCTTATCACAGAACCCACATGGCCAAATATGAGGAATCTAAATAAGTCTTCCCTGTTGGATCTGATCATGAAAAATAGGCCACGTAAATACACGCATTCCTGTGTGTTCCCAATAGATTTTAGTGTTCACTGTCCTGTTGGCTGTATTAGAGACACTAAAATGAAGAGATCTGGATATCAGTATGTCTATAAGAGGTGTTTTAAAAAATTTGTTGAGCAGGGATTTTTAGGTGACTTGTACGACAGTGATCTGTCATATAGCTCTATTTTCAGATGTTGAATTAGCCCTGGAATATTTTCTAAGAATTTTTAATTAGTTTGCAAACAAACATGCCCCTTTTAAGGAATTTAGAATAAAAAATAGAAGCAATCGTTGGTATACTTATGAAATAGGAGAGATAATAGTACAGAGAAACAAAGCTTGGGCTTTGGCTAGATCTACTGTTTGTGATGCGGCAAACATTTAGACATTTTAGAAATACATGTGCGTACATGGTGAAAAGTGTTAAATCTACATATTATTTGAACAATTTATCTGAATGTGGAAACATTTCAGCAAAATTATGGAAAGTGGTAAAATCACCTAAAGGCAGTGTTTCATCTCAGGGTCTCCCGCAGAAAATAATGCAAGACTCCCGTCCTGTAACTGATAAAAAGGAGATTTGTGATGCTTTTAACCATCATTTTATAAAATCAGGCTCACTTTTTCAAGAATGCTGTAGAGCTATTGGAACACAACTTAAATAATTATGGACCTATCTCCAAAACCTCCATATCTATCAAAGATGTTAGAACATCTTGTAAATTAACAGTTTCATGCTTTCTTGTCCACTAATACAATTTTAAGCCCTTTTCAGTGGAGTTACAGAGCTGGTCACAGCACTATTACAGCAGTTACTCTTGTGTTAAATTATATAGTTCCTGCTCTGGATAATAAGAAACATTATGCTGTTTTGTTTATTGATTTGTTAAAAGGCGTTTGATACAGTTATTCACAGATTATTTCTAGATAGATTAGCCTTGCTGGGATTTGATGATGCAGCCTTTAAAGGGGCCCTATTATGCAAATTTTCAGGTTCATACCTTTATTTAGGAGTTCTACTAGAATAGGTTTACGCGTTTTGATGTTCAATAAACAATGCAATTTTTCCAAAATTCCTGATTCTACAGCACCTCTATTCACCCTCTGTCTGAAACGCTCCGTTTTAGCTCCAGTCTCTTTAAGCCCCACTTTTCAGACCTTTTACATGCACAAAAAGCTATATAAGATACTAAAGGAAAGGGAAAAACCCCAAAAGAATAATAGGGCCCCTTTAAATGGTTTCAGGACTACCTCTCTGATAGAACACAGTGCATCGATGCTAAGGGTTTGAAATCAAAGGTTGTAGCCATAGAAAATGGTGTGTCACAAGGTTCGGTTTTAGGTCCTACATTATTTACACTTCATATTAATGATATATGTGCCTCTGTAAAACACTGTAAAGTACATTTCTATGCTCATGAAATTTCTTTATTCCTGTGCTCCATCCATGAAACAGGCAATGTCAAACCGGGCAAGAGCATTTAATTGTGTACTCAGTTTCATCCTGTAGAAATCTAAGATTAATCCTTAGTGAGTCAAAAACTAAGTATATGCTTTTCTCAAGGGCCAAAAAGTTAGATTATAAGACATATAATATTTGTTTCCTTAATGGGGCCCAAAGTGAGCGGGTTGCAGTTTACAAATACTTGAAAATTTCACTAGATGAAAAGTTACAATTTAAGACACATGTGCTTGAACTCACAAAGAAGGTGAGGATCAAACTTGGAGCTCTATATAGAATAAGATCATGCTTTTCACCTGAAAACAGAAAGACAATTGTAATATCTACTCTCTTGTCAGTCATGGATTATGGTGACATTGTGCATACGCATGCAGCCCCAACTATAGTCCTTTGATGCAGTTTACCACAGTGCTTTGCGTTTTGTAACTGGGGATAGTTTTAGAACTCATGTACACTGTATACAAAAGTAGGATGGTCATCTCTTAGTGACACATGAGAAAAACATTCTCTTTTTTGTTTGCAAGGCATTGCTGGGCAAGTTACCTTTTTACCTTACTTCATTATTTAAACACAAATCCAGTAGTCATACAAAACGCTCACAGGACTATATCACCCTTGAAAGCCCCAAAGTGAAAACAGAACTTAATAAATCAGTTTTCCGTTTTTTTGCCTGGATAAATGGAACAAGATTCAACAGGAATTTAAATTAGAGCAGTTTGTTTCTGTTGAACAATTTAAACTTTTATTGGAGGATTTGGGAGTTGAAGAGTGTTCTTGTTTTGGTTGAAATTGAAATGTTATACTGTATTGTAAATATTCTATTGTAAACATTTCTTCTTTTTTACTTTTTTTTGTTACTTTTTTGTTGTAATTTGTATATTCTGCCTTTAAACAGGACACTGCTGGAAAAGAGACCTGGTCTCAGTCGGTTAACCCTGTATAAATAAATAAATAAAATGCTTTTCACAAGGCTGAACGCTGTGATGTCAAATAAAGCCCCCCTTTTTTTTAAACAATTTTTAAAAGCGTTTTTTAACAAGTTCTCCACATGGGGGAGCTCCCTGACTGAGGAGCAGGGCCATCGCTGTGAATCAACAAGTTATAGAAGTACTTCGACTCTAATAACAATAATACGTTATTTTAAGAATGTTTCTTCGTGGGACATCATTGGTCTTTACATGTATTAGATAAAATGTGCCGTCATGGTCTAACTTAGTTTTATTTGCCTAACTTGTTTTAACAACCAGAGTGGAGAAAATAGTATGTTAAGTGGGCCTATAGACAAAAAAATTCGTACCAGCAATGTATCGATGTATCTTTGTTATCCGGGTACTTTAATCAGATCATGCGTCTTTCCGTACAACTAATCTATTATTATGGAGGTTAAATCCTTCACCAATCGTAGGGTTGTCTACATTAGATGCAATTTTAACCAATGGTAGGCGCTTTGGAGTTCCTTTACCCAATGACAAAGTAGTCTCTGTACGCTTTCTCCTTTTGACGACGACCATGGACCGGGCTTGTGTCCTCTTCGATAGTGCAAAGTTTTAGTTTTCCTTTGAAGTTAGAAATCAGAGACAGAAGGTAAGGTTTGTTTTATGGAAATGCGGCTGAAGTTTACTGTGTTTATTTAGCTTTCTCAAAGCAAAACAAATGAAGGGTTGTACAACTAGGCATGGCTAAAATTGCCTTATTTTTTCGTCGGCAGTTTTCAATCTGTTTGCAACAACCTCCTTTCGTCATTAAATAGGCCATAGAAATAAAATAAAACTACGGCTTATCTAAAAACGGAGTTGTTTAACATTTAATGTTTTATAAAGAATCACCACAATTATGATCTGGATAAGTCTAACATTATTCATCGGTGTAAAAATACTCTGCAAACTTCCTACAGGTAAAGTTTTAAAACTGTCAACACGTGTACAGGTCTTTATCCCTTTCTATCCTGGCACAATGCAATTTGAACTAGGATAACATAGGCCAATAGTAACTTTTCTGCAACTTGTTTTGTAAAACAATTGTTCAAATACATTATGATTGCCTCTAGTTGTATGGCTTTGGTCATAATGTCTCTCTACTGTTTTAGGAAAGCATCTATTGAAAATTAATTTGTTGGTAAAGGCACCATCATTGATTTTAGTTGCTCATTTGGATACATAATTACCATGTTTTTCATGTTGATAGTTTCAAGTTCACCAATTACAACTCAAAGAGATTTCATTTTTTACTCTTGTGATACAATGTTGTGTGATAAAACTGAGAAATTTGAGGACATGCCGACAAGATCGTAAACACTGACATTTCAAAACACATTTCCTTTATTTGTCACTTTCCTATTTTTGGTGCCTAGTTGCGAATGGAACTGAGATAAATGCTTCTTTTTTCTTGCAGGAGTGAGCTGGCTGGGCTGCTTTGAGCAGCCATGGGGGACATTGAGGGTTCCTATCGGGCCATGCAAACCCCTGGCACCCGGTTGGGTGCCCAGTTCAATGCCGGCATCAGCACCTTGGAGCCCGGACAAAGCCTCAGTGCAGCCATGGCCAGTGGGGGTAAAAGCCAAGGCAGGGGGCTACAAATGCGTGTGCTGGGCTTGGATGACTCACAGGAATTTTACGACATGGAGGTGAGCTGACTTTTTTGTTAAAGAGCCGTGACCTCATGAAATTCCATGAACCAATCAGGTTTGTGTTTTTAGCTATATGCCTAATTCTAGCTAAATAAAGGGTTAGTTAGGAGCAGGTCCCATTTGTGTGTGTGTGTGTGTGTGTGTGTGGGGGGGGGGTTTGAAATAACCCGTTGCTGCTAAAAACCCCCCCCCCCCCCCACACACTTCTTGCTCTGGTTATGTCTGGCATTTTGAGATTCTCAAATGCAACGTGTCAGACTGAGTGTGCCTCTGACCAACCAAATGAGCTTTCCTACGTTCGGTTGCTGCTGTTTTTGTTGTTCACAATGAAAAACAAACCCTTAGCGTATCTTGTGGGAGAGATGTAGAAAGTAGACGTCCATGTTTGTTATATCCAGATTTTAAAAAGTAATCTTTTTAAAAGTGCAAGCATAGTTGGCAATGAGCTTTATGGCGTAGATGCATTTATGCACAACACGTATAACCCATGCACCATACATCCAGTAATTGAATACACTGTTAAGTGATGTTGGCTAGGACAGCACTCCCCCTGGTGTCTGAGGTAACACTGTGGCGTGTGTGCGTGTGTCTCTTCGCTCGATGACAGATGCCACATGGCTTTGGGCTTCAAATCCCTTCCTCTTTAAGACTTCTTACTCAAGACGAACCAAGTGGAACTCACTACCAGGGCACGGCTAGTGTTCTCTTTCCATTCCTCTGGCTGTGGTGGTCAGAGATGTGTGTATGTGTGGGCTTGGTTTTTCTGTTCTGCACCCATCTCTCTCTAAAGCTGACCCAGCATTGTATAATATGCTATGACATGCATGTTTTAAATACGCATCGATAGTTCACTATCACACTGTACACAGTACACAAGAGAGAGAGATTGAAGACCTTTTATAATATTCCTGCTGCTGGGTGAGGTATGATGGAGAAACCAGTGACAAATCTAGTAATCCTTCTGTGAGAGTTGTGGAAAACCAGTCTATTCTTCTGTGGTGTCATGGTAGTAAGGAAAGTTACACAGCTCAAAAATATATCTAGATCTATTTATATCACACACACAGACACCCCCTAACACACAGGCACACGCACACACACAGGGTGGAAGTATTGAACACATCAATATTTTGTCCAGTAAATGTATTTCCAATGAGCACACTATTCAAGTGAAATTTGCCCCAGACTTTGGTATTAACTCAAACAATCCAGACAAAAAATCTAAACATTAAAGTCCATATGTAAATAAAGTTATGTGTAATAAAGTGGAATGAAACAGGAAAAAAGTATTGAACACACTAAGAAAAAGCAGTACACCACAGCAAGGAAAGGCAAGGAACCAGCTGAAAACCATAACTAATTAGGAGGCAACTCTGCCTCCAATCTGTGCTAATTAATGTCAGCTGGGTTAGAATATATTGATGGGCTATAAAGTTTTTTTTGTTACCAAGGTGCCACACAACAAACATCTAATGATGGGTAAAAGCAAAGAGCTGTCTCAAGACCTTCGCAACCAGATAGTTGCAAAACATGAAAATGGAATTGGCTACAGACGTATTTCACAATTTCTGAATCTTCCAGTAAGCACCATTGGAGGCATTATCCGTAAGTGGACGCGACATCACTCCACCATCAATCGGCCACGCACAGGAGCTCCTCACAAGATTTCTGATCAGGGTGTCAGAAGGATACTTAGAAGAGTAGCCAAAGAGCCAAGGACCACTAGGAAAGAGCTCCAGAAAGACTTGGAGGCAGCAGGTACAACTGTGACAGAAAGGACAGTAGGCAATGCACTCCACCGCCATGGCCTCTGTGCACGCTCAGCCCGCAAGACTCCACTACTGAAAAAAAGACATGTTAAAGGTCGTTTAAGGTTTGCCAAACAACATTTGGACAAGCCAATGAACTACTGGGAGCATGTACTCTGGTCAGATGAGACCAAAATTGAACTTTTTGGCTGTCACACAACACACCATGTTTGGAGGAGAAATGGCACTGCACATCACCCGAATAACACTATACCAACAGTGAAGTTTGGAGGTGGAAGTATCATGGTGTGGGGCTGTTTCTCCTCTCGTGGTACTGGCAGACTTCATATCATTGAAGGAACAATGAATGGAGCCATGTACAGAGAGATTCTTGAGATGAACCTGCTGCCATCCACCAGGATGCTGAGGATGAGACGTGGGTGGACCTTCCAGCAGGACAACGATCCAAAGCATACAGCAAAAGAAACTCTCAATTGGTTTCAGAGAAAGAAAATCAGCTTGTTGGAATGGCCCAGTCAATCACCTGATTTAAACCCAATTGAACATTTGTGGAAGCATCTGAAGATCCAGATTCACAAGAGGGCCCCCCGCAATCTTCAAGATTTAAAGACAATCTGTGTAGAGGAATGGGCCAAAATCCCACCTGAATACTGCGGGAGATTAGTTACTTCATACAGAAAGCGCCTTGAAGCTGTCATTACAAACAAAGGCTTCTCCACTAAGTATTGAATTCATTTCAGTTAGTGTGCAATACTTTTTTCCTGTTTCATTCCACTTAATTTTACACAACTTTATTTACATATGGACTTTAATCTTCAGATTTTTTTTCTGGATTGTTTGAGTTGATACCAACGTCTGTTGCAAATTTCACTTGGATAGGCTCATTGGAAATACATTTACTGGACAAAATATTGATGTGTTCAATACTTATTTCCCCCATTGTATACATGTTTTAAAATGAACTTCTATATTTACTTTTATTTATCTGTTTTTAGACATAAGCACTGTTCTCAATACTACAGTGACTATTGAAGTAATAGGTAAGATTGTTAATGTCTCGTTCGACTTATGTTTAGTGTTAGAAAGGCTGTAGAAATCTGATCAATGCAGTGTAGTATGGTATTGTAACGTGAGTTTGTAATCTGTAAGGTTAAAATCACTGTGTTCCCTCGTGGCTATGACTCTACTTTATTCGATTAAACACGTGTATAATCTGTCTTGACATGTCGTAAAAACAATACTGGAATAATGTGGGACTGGTTCTGAATGTGCGTTTGCTAAAATTTGTGGATGATCCAACCAGAGAAAGCGTGTGTCTGTTTGGCTGTCTCTCTGCCTGACTCACAGGCTGAGCGGCGGCTGGCAGCACCTCCTTCAAAAGGCCAATAGGAAGTAATGAGGAAGCCTCTACAGCAGGCCGGGTTTCCTGTCTTTACCTCCCAAGGACATGAACACTGCTTCGTTTCCTTACGATCGGTGAGACCAGATAGACTCCATAAACATTTCCTCTGTAGAGGCCACGATATTCAGCCAGATATCCACTTTGATGCATTCATTCCATAGACGTGAAGTAATCCGTCAGTCATTTTGCCAAAACATTTCATTCACATTATTTGGTTCAGTATTGTTTTGCTCAGTGCTATTTTTAATTAGGGGTTTACGTTTGCGTTAATTTGGCTCTGATGACTGCTGTGACCTAAATCTCCCTGCAGCCATAACAATAACAGTTGTGACAGCCGTGGTTAAAGGGCACCGCTGAGGCAGGCATTTCATAATCCTACTTATGCTGCTCCCGAGCTTAAGAAAGAAATAATAGAAAATACTTCAACGTACTGAAGTCCCTTTAGTCATTTTGTATAGTGATCGTTGGCAATTCAAATTGACTATTCAAAATGTATTTTTTTCGGACAGTTTGGTTAAGATTGTTATGATGCTGTTGATGAGAAGACGCAGACGAGACCGAATTGATGTAATTGGTTTTCTATGAGCATAAGGGAGATGATGGGGTGACACAGAGGTTCTGTTGAGACAGCAAACTGAGTGAGGCCTGCCCAGATCAAGGCCACAGTCTCCACCACGCTCGGCCTAAAAGGTGTGTGCGTGTGTGCGTGTTCGTTCGTTCTCTGCTGCTCAGCGTCACCGCTAATTCAGTCAGAAGACTTGCCGCCCAGAGGAGTGAATGTAGTGTATCTGCTCAATGACGCACACTGTTAGGCTGGATGAATACAGGTCTGCGGTGTTAAGAAACACCCCTTGCTGCTTGTTGTTTACCACAAAGGTTCTCACATTTAAAGAACAATTTAGATATCTCAAAGCAGCTTTAGGATATTAATGCACTTTTCTATTGCAGTTTCCAATAGTTTGCTATTGTCATCTTTTCTAGTAGACTTGAATGTCACGCTTTGTGATGAAATCTGTGCGACGGCTTTGCTGCGTTTTCCATACTAGCTTGTAATTGTATCCCTCTTTCCCATGCAGACTGTGGGCAAAAATAGATACAAAATTGCAGTGTTAAATGTTTCATATGGTGGAGGCCTTCAAAGAGCTGTCTCCTCGTGTGTGAATTGTGAGGGCTTGGGGTTGCGTGCGACAGTGAATGTTCACACAGTCTAGTTGTATTACCTCATGTCTTTCCAACCATTCATTACAACGCCCCCCCCCCCCCCCCAAATGCTCTCGATGATATCACAACTTGAAATTAGTACTATCACATTCATCATACTTTCTAAATGCATCGTTTCAGTGTCTACTTAAAAGGGGTCAAATTGTAGTCTGAAACTGGACCTACAGTACATTCCTGATGCTGGGCTCAACCCCCTTGTTTCTCACTCCATTGTAATGTATGTACTGTACTTGTCTGTCCTATGTGGATGGTGGCACTCAGTTTCCCCTTTTGGGAGGAATTAACATAGTACTTTGTAGCCTCTCGCTCTCCCTCTCTCTCTTTCTTGCTCTCTCTCTCTCTGAAAGCCATGAAGACTCCAATCTAATAAGGTGTCCCTTTGAAGTCTGAAACAGCCGAGTGGTCTGCTGCAGGTCAAGCTGCCAGGCATGCTATCCTAGTCAGACTCCCGGAGGACCCGGCTGTGCAGCTCTCCTCCGCATCATCACCCCCCCACTCCGATCCTCCTAAAAGTCACCCAGTAAGTCCACATCATTAACCCCACCCCACCCCGCCCCGCCCTGTCCGTCCGTCCGTTCATCTTCCATAATCTTACCCAGCAAGTTCACATCATCTTACCCCCCCCCCCCCCACACACACACACACACGAACTGTCCGTCCATCCGTCCGTTCATCCTCCGTGAACTCACCCAGCAACTTCACGTTGTCTTACCCCCCCCCCCCCACACACACACACACACACACACACACTGTCCGTCAGTCCGTCCTAAAACTCACCCAGCAGTCCACATCATCATCACCCCCCCTTCCCCCCCTGTCTAGTCGTCCATCCGTCCGTCCTCCTCAAACTCACCCATCAGCAGCAGCAGCAGCAGCCCAGGAGAAAGCCCAGCCTTGTGGTCTCTGGACAGGGAGACAGGGAGAGGGAGGGCATCAAACTCACCCATCAGCAGCAGCAGCAGCAGCCCAGGAGAAAGCCCAGCCTTGTGGTCTCTGGACAGGGAGACAGGGAGAGGGAGGGCATGGGGAACACAGGCTTCTTTTATCCAGCCAAGCCGGCCCCTCCGCTGGCCCTTCTTCACTGCTCCTCTCAGCCCAGGACTGCATGGGGGTGTGGGAGGTGGAACCTAGCTCGCTCTCTCTGTGTGTGTGTGTGTGTGTGTGTGTGTGTGTGTGTGTGTGTGTGTGTGTGTGTGTGTGTGTGTGTGTGTGTGTGTGTGTGTGTGTGTGTGTGTGTGTGTGTGTGCGTGCGCGAGAATGAGAATGCAAGGCGGTTGCAAACTGTTTCACAGAGAGAAACTCGGTGAGTGGGACGACTGAGTTTCTTAGGGCTTTGGTTTGCTCCGGCGTTCAGCAAACAAGCACATAAATAGCCAGGTCGACAACAAAGGTAGGGTGGGGGGGCTGGGGGGGCTGGGGGGGGGGGCTGGGTGACATGGAGACTGCCTCTGCTTTTAGAGTAGCTGGAGGGACTGGGGGAGTGGAGTTAGAGTATGGGTGCTAAAGGGGGAGGGGATGCACACACACACACACGAGTGAAGCCCCACCACAGGAAGTTTAGCCAAGGAATTTCAACGACCGGCCTTTAAACTTTTTTAACCCTTTCAGTTTCAGAGCACGTTTTGTCTTGCAGCTGCTTTCAATAGGGTTTACTTTCTATTTAATTGTATAATGGTATTGAGGTGCAATGCAGTTTTTTTTTATAAATTTCTTATTCATTCCACTGGTTTGAAACCGGTTCTTACCAAACTGAACTGAAGTAACGAAACATTAGACTGTATCGCTGAAAGTGTCAACATTGATGTGATAATCACAGCTTAATCACAACGTTGCCTGACGATGAGATAATGGAGGTGGAAGTCAAAGAGAGACCGGCTTAAAAGCGATCGACCGGCTCTCTTTCAACAGGACATCCCAGGAACCCAGCACATCGCGTTCCGGGGAAAGGAGATTCCCACGGCGATGGCAGCGTTAAGTATGGGTTATTTAACGGAGAGGAACAACACACCCACTGTCCTGATTACACAACCACTACAACAGCCTATAGGTACCGTGCTGCCACCACTATGTAGATCCCTCCGCATGGCCGTTCATATACCAAATGAGTGACTGGGCCTAGAAAGAGGAGTAGTAGAGCTGATGGAAAAATCCCTCGTTGTGATTACTTAAGTATGGCTTTGGAGTCCAGAGGGCACGCCTTGTTGTCAGAGTCCTCTGGTTGGTGCAGTGTGCCGATGGTATTCTTAGCCGTCGGTAATCTTCTTGCCTCAGAAGGGATTTGATTGGGGAAGTGTTTAACTACCGTTGAAAGACACCAATATATATACACAGTTTATGTGTGTATGTGCATGTGTAGAAAGTTTGCAGACGGTCAGTTATTTTCCCACACACACAACGGCATATAAATATTCAGCCTCAGGTGTGCTCCAGAGAACTGACCAAAGGGAATCCTTAGAGACGTGAATACTGCTTATAATGAGGAGGGGGAGGTGTGTGCGTGCGAGGAGGAGGAGGAGGAGGAGGAGGAGGAGGAGGAGGAGGAGGAGGAGAGAGACTGATCTGTTATTTGGGTGGCACAGGAGACAGCCGAAGGCCCATAGGCAGGCAGGCAGGTAGGCCTTCGGTAATCTCTTGCCTCTGATCCTGGTCACCTAGCCAGCTCATGGTGGTATCAGCTGCTGCATCTCTCCCCTACAGGGTGTGACCTAAACCAACAGGGATTAATAATGGCTGACTAATAGTGGAATTTCAATCACAATGTTTCAGTGCTGGAATGCTGAATGCATTGCACACAAATTTCCCGCAGCATAAAACAGTATTGCGTTATCTTTTAGATTGAATAGGCTTACAAATGTATTGTCTTACTTCTGTTTAGTTATTTTATTTTAAGTTTGGCAAGTTAATTTAGGCTAAATCCTACCGGTTCTAAGAGCTTTCCATCCGATAAACTACTTCCCTTGACTTAGTTACACATTAACAGCACATTGGTATTAGGTGACATTTTTACTTTTCAAACAGTCTACTGACCGTGGCTGTGTTCAGAATTGCCTACTATGCATCCTTAACATACTGAGTGTGATGAAAAATGTGTATGCAGTATGCCAATGGTAAATAGCATGTGAAATTTGAGCATGGAGAAATTTCCCGGATGATATACTATATTTTGAAAAATGTGTAGGACCTGAGAAATGTTGCTAGACAAGTGTTTCACGCCCCAAAATTTAGTGGCCGAGCTTAATTCTGGTTTAGACAAAATTCTAAACAAATACAGGGGTTTTGGTCACATGTTCCAGTTGAGTATATTAACAATTTAAGCGAATCTTTGTAAAAAAAAATGTATGTGGTTCCTAACTCAGTCAATGACCTATTGAACTTTGCCCACTTTATATTCAATGGCTACTTCCTGCATTGTGAAAGCAAGCAGAGGTTGAAACACAGAGTTGTTAAGTAGCATGTTCATAGGAAATCTCAGCCAGGCGTTAAGAAGAGCAGGACAATGTTCCACCCACGGTGGCAGCTAGCTGCATGCCCAGACACAGTCTGACTGTCAGCAGGCAAACAGGTTAGCTAGTGCTACAAACTCTCACTTCCAGCGTGAAGATCCTTTTCCTAGTGCATTTGGATGCATCGTGTCAAACCGGTCATGCCATTGATACGGCTCTGGATTAGATAAAAATTGTTTTTAGCATTAATCTTTTATTTACATTTTTGTATTATATCCGCTTTTCAGTATCCGACTGTATCCAGGGGCTTTCATCCGCACTGAAGCAGGAAATGTACAGTTGCGGAGACTTGGCTTTCTTATTTCTCTAGAAGGAGGTTTCGTCTCCCATAAAGAGCTCTTTCTGCTTATCATCTATCTCTGTAAGCTGCATGAGAGAAGACTTAAGTACCAGAGAAATGTCTGCTTTGCTTTGAAATCCCCAGATTGCCCGCTGCTCTTTGAGTTTGATTGGGTGACCTACTAATCTGGCCTACGACAGCCACAGAACATCTTAGCAGTGATACCGTAGGGAATCTGTCGGCTGTCACACATCGGTAGAGAATAACGTGTGACTGAACTGTCACTTGACCCACAGCACATGTGTCGTTTACTGTGGGGTTTATTTAGTGTGTTGATCTTTTTTTTGTGTTTATGATTGAGAACCTTTTTATCCATAGACTATGGGTTTAGGCATCTCACCATCTCTTTTAATTCCTTTTTCATAAAACATACCAATCTGAATGAAAAATATAAGTCTTGTGTGACACTTTCCTTTGGAGTCAGTTTTGTTTGAAGTGCTTTCAAAATTATCTTGGTTTTTAGATCTAAAAGAGTTATGAGGGTCAACTTTTACAGTATATGTCTTGTCTTGGTGTACCCTCCTTTTTGTTTGGAGAGAAAACAGATTGATTTTAAACATCGATAGCCTTGGCACTAGCACTACTAGTTTCTAGGCCGGAGGAAGAAAGCTATTTGGAGCCAAAAATGATCTGTGCCAGTTCTGTGATGCTGTGGCATTTCACATAATCATGATTTTCGAACTGAAGCAAGGAAATAGGGTGGTGGTTGAGAGGGCCAGGCACCTGTGTCTACAGCCATCATACTGAATGCCTACAGACAACATACTGAATGCCTTTTTATTTGTCCCTCATGAATTCAGGGTATTGTAGTATTGGCGCACCACAAAAAGGAGTTTAGTTGAGTGTAACATGGGTGTTGCTTAGCAGTAATGGGATCACCGGAAGAATGTCGTTTCTGCCTGAAAGTTGTGATTGTGGGAGATAAATGCTGACTTTCCCAGACAGAGGAAGAGGATGAGGAGGACCCTGTTTAGACTGCAGATGTAGTGTCAGCGACACTTGAGCTACATTCCTTCACTGGGCTAATGATTAGCACAGGCAGGGTGGGACGCTCTTTGTTTTAAGGACTCTTACTCACTGATAACAAAACACTGACGAATTACTTTGTCATGGAGACAAAGAGAAAGAGATTGTGTTGCTCACTTATGGAGAGGTTAAACTGAACTCGTCTCATATCAAAGTCTGGGGAAACGGAGTGGCTTGGATCCTGTTAAACATATTCTGTAGTTTTCAAATTATAATCGTTGACCTTTTTATTAATATGGTTTAAGTGTTTTTCATTTCCATACATTTGCAGTTGGATGAATCCTCAACAAAGGGCCAGCTGTATAGTATACTTCTTTGGCTTGGTAAAAGTTGTGAGTGCTACAGTTTTGCCAAAGCTAACCAGTTATTTTTATAAAGGCTTTTTAAAAATAAGATTTTGCATTACAACCAGATGTCTCCCACTATCATTTTCTCTAAAAGTCGCAGACGAGGATTCCAAACCCTAAGTGCCGTATGTTCTTAGTACATAGCAATTAGCCCTTCGTTTAGCGAAAACAAACCCTGGAGCGTTGCGAAGGTAAACTTCAGCAGATTTTCTCTCCTCCTCCCTGAGAGGTTACTGGGCAGGGTTCAGGCCCTGACCTGGGGGTTCTGTGTACAATAGAAAAAATGACATGCTTGTTGTTGGTTTTGCCACAAAAAATATATAAAATCTTGAAGAAAAATAATGCACGTTAAAAAGGGGTTAGAGAAACCGTAGATCTTTGTCTTGACACCACTCGCCTAACTGCCATAACACCGTTTATATTGTCTAACCTGATGTGTGATGACTGTACAACAACACCAATAACCACATCCTTACAGGTGTATCAGAATGTCTTTTGTTTTGACTTAAAATAAATACCTCCTTACCTTTTTTAGTTTGGTTCAACTCTTATTTTTTGGTTCATTTCCTCTACCTTTAGTCAAAAGCTATTGGACAGACTCTGCTCACTGAAGTTTATCGTCGAGGCAACCTGATAGAGAGCGACTACTTTGGCCTTGAGTTCCAGAACATGGAAATGAACTGGGTAAGTCAATGAATAAATTAACCAACACACGACTAGTGATTGGCTGACTGCATGATTGACATGACTGTTTGAAACCATACAGTGCGCCCTCTTGCATAAACAAGTCAAAATACATTTAATCAAAATGCCGTATATACCAATGTTACAAAACGACCGGCAGCATTTTAAATGTATCTGATATTTCTTCCTTTTCTATCTTCCATCATTGAAAAACTCTGGGACTAAAGATTTGAAGCGAGCATTAAACTTTAGAGTGAACTGTCGAATGTGTACGTTTTTTTTTATAAATTTAACAAGGGGACCTCCTTTTAATGTCAGATTAAGTTCGGATGGAGAAAAGGAGAAAAAGGATCTTCTAAGGATTTAAAAAAAAAAAAAAAATCATAGTTGTTTGGGAAGTTCTTATTTTCCTTTAGCTGGACCTCAGTGTGGTATGCAATCTCATAAGCACAGTGGTTTTAAGCTTGTCTGGCACAAGCGTCCAAATACAAATTTAAGAACTTCATGTTCTCTAAAAACGTACCTAGAATTGGACAGGTGGCATTAGGAGGATAGGCGCTGTGTCCAGATGCATGGACAGAGAAATCCAACAGATGTGAAACATTTACGACGGCTACTTCAAAGAGGATGATGTCGGGATACTGTTCCAAGCCAAAAAGATTTCAAATGTTTGTAAGAGTTTACAAGATTCAGAGAAGCTTTTTAGACTGAAGTTCATGTTGGTTCACTCTCAAGAGTAGTGTAGTAAATATTTCGTAAATGTTGTTGACACTCTGTTTAGATGATGTAATATTGTTTAGTTCCTAGAGTGTTTTTCCTGTTGCTCAAGTCTTATTGTTTATTATTTTTCATTGCCTTTCACGTGTTGCTTGGCATGAGGAAATCAGAATGCATTTAATGAATAAATACATTAACAAAATGGGACTGTTGAGCTAATCTGCTCATTTCAAATGCTTTGTTTTTAGGTGTGGTTGGAACCTACTAAACTCATAGTTCGACAAGTGAGAAGTAAGTCTGCACAAAAAAAACAATTTAGAAAAAGTTATCTTACTTATCTCTTGATTCATACTTTATCATTCATATACTGCATGGTAAAAAGGTAATATATACATTTCAATATTGTTTGGGTGTTTTATTTCAGGGCCCACCAACACCCTCTTTCGTCTGTCAGTGAAGTTCTTCCCTCCTGATCCTGGTCAGCTGCAAGAGGAGTTCACCAGGTCTGTTCCCCTCTTCCTCTTCCTCCACCTCCTCTTCCTCCTCTGTTTACCACTTCCTCCTCCTCCTTCTATTCTCCTCTTCCTCTGTTTAACTCTTCTTCAACCTCCTTCTCATCACTTTCTCCACCTCTTCCATCCAGAGTTGCAATGTCTCGAGTCAAAGGACTCTTCTCGACTCGAGTACACGCAGTATTTTGACTCGACTCCACAATGTTACTCACTCACCTTAACAATGTTACTCACTAAACAATGTTACTCACTCAACAATGTTACTCACTCAACAATGTTACTCCCTCAACAATGTTATTCACTCAACAATGTTACTCACACAACAATGTTATTCACTCAATGTTATTCACTCACCTTAACAATGTTACTCACCTAACAATGTTATTCACTCACCTCAACAATGTTATTCACTCACCTCAACAATGTTATTCACTCAACAATGTTACTCACCTCAACAATGTTACTCACTCCACAATGTTACTCACTCCACAATGTTACTCACTCCACAATGTTACTCACTCCACAATGTTACTCACTCCACAATGTTATTCACTCAACAATGTTACTCACTCAACAATGTTATTCACTCAATGTTATTCACTCACCTTAACAATGTTACTCACTCAACAATGTTATTCACTCAACAATGTTACTCACTCAACAATGTTATTCACTCACCTCAACAATGTTATTCACTCACCTCAACAATGTTATTCACTCAACAATGTTACTCACTCAACAATGTTACTCACTCCACAATGTTACTCACTCAACAATGTTACTCACTCAACAATGTTATTCACTCAACAATGTTATTCACTCACCTTAACAATGTTACTCACTCAACAATGTTATTCACTCAACAATGTTACTCACTCAACAATGTTATTCACTCACCTCAACAATGTTACTCACTCAACTCCACAGTGCTAATCACCCAACAATGTTATTCATTCCACAATGTTACTCACTTGACTCAACTCCACGATGTAATTCACTCACCTCGACAGGGACATCAAAAGACTAGACAGCTCGAGTCATCATATACAGTAAATAATATAAATGTTATAAAAGATAATCAATAAGTTCTGTGGGCAGCAGCAGGATTCTTGACTAGAATAACTGATGAACCTCTACTTATCGAGTGTTTCAGGAGGAGCATGGTTGCATGAACCTGCATGAATTGTTGTTGTTTTTTTAAGCCTTTGCTTATGGAGTGTATTTCAGGAGGAGCCACTGAGCCTGTGTTGCTCTGTCCACAGGTACCTGTTCTCTCTGCAGATGAAGAGGGACCTAATGGAGGGCAGACTGGTCTGTACGGAGAACACTGGAGCCCTGCTGGCCTCACACCTGGTCCAGTGTATGTCATCATCATCATCATCATCATCACCTCACCTGTGTTTGTTTAACATTTCACCCCTAGTTTGTGGATCGTATCAGCCCTAGTTTGTGGACCGTATCAGCCCTAGTTTGTGGACCGTATCAGCCCTAGTTTGTGGATCGTATCAGCCCTAGTTTGTGGATCGTTTCGGCTTTGTTTGTTTATCATTTCACTTTAGTTTGTTTATTGTATCTTTTGACTGACCACTTTTAACAGTGATAGACATACAGTTAGACAGTTTCTTTTATGTAATTTTTTTAAAATGCAGATCCTATGTGTTTTTGTATGACCTTTTACTTGACTTTGAAGTGGGTTACACTGTGACAAATTTATTTTGTTTCCTCCTCGCAGCGGAGATTGGTGACCATGACGACGGGACGGACCGGGACTTCCTGCGTATGAATAAGCTGCTGCCCTATCAGGAGCGGGTGCAAGAGAGGATCATGGAACTCCATCGCAGGCACCTGTGAGTCTCTTTGCCTGGCCTGACCTCGACTCACCACCTCCCTCACCTCACTCCTCCCTCACCCTCCCTAGTCTCACTCCTCTCTCACCGCACTCCTTCCTCACCCCTCCCTCGTCTCATTCCTCCCTCACCCCTCCCAAGTCTCACTCCTCCCTCACCCCTCCCTAGTTTCACTCCTCCCTCGCCCTCCCTCGTCTCACTCCTCTCTCACCTCACTCCTCCCTCACCCCTCCCTAGTCTCACTCCTCCCTCGCCCTCCCTCGTCTCACTCCTCTCTCACCTCACTCCTCCCTCACCCTTCCTTGTCTCACCCCTCCCTCGTCTCCTTCCTCGTCCTCCCTCACCTCACTCCGTGTCCTTATTTTTCCTCCGCTTGTCTTCTACTAATCCCCCTTTCCTTTTCTCTGTTCCTGCTCCTCCTACGTCGATAAGCACCTCTTTGCTCACACCTTTTATTTCTTGTAATCATCTCTTAGAGCCGAGGGCTGTTCTCTGACTCGCCTCGCTTAGGACTCTTTCTTACCCACAACTTCTCTTTGTGAACAGAAGGACCGTATGTGACGATGTGTGTTGTTATCTTCTCCTCCTAAACCTCCTTCTTTGTAACATGAACTTGCCAATTCTCCTCAGTAACCTTCTCAAGTATCTGTCAGTGGTTAGTGTTGGGGTTGGGGGTGGGAACAAGAGATTTAATGCAACTGTTTACTGGAATTTTCCACTGGATAAACCATGAAGGTGGTATTTCTTAATACACTTCCATTTTGACACTGCTGAGCTGCTTCTGACCTCATATTTACCTCCCCAGCGCTGCACTATTTTTTCAAACGTATCTGTTAATTGTAAGGTGAGATTTAGTGTCTTTTAAAGGCCTCCCTTCAATAGAATGGGTTGTTTTTGCTATAAAGGAGTGTAACACGCACAGGTGTGGCTACATGGGATTTAACAGGAAATTCCAGCTTGCCCCAACACAATCCTTCCATTCATACTTTAAACTCTATATTACTAGATGCCCTCTTGAGACATGACTCTTTTTAATACCAGCCTCAATTTATCAATTCCACCTTTCCCTGTTTGTCTTGCTAATAGACCTCAAGAAAAAAAACAAGCTTCCAGCATATCTGGCAGTTGCAGGGTGACTCGTACTCTGTCAACCTTTTTGGGGAGACAAAAAAGTTTGAAAACAAAAACGTTTTACCGAAGCTATATAGCTTTCTAAACAGACAGCTGTGATGGTGTCCCTAGCGATCCAACCCTACTGAGGTGGAGGGGGTGGGCTTGGCATCTTTTCAGAGCTGTGCCTTTCTTAATGGTAATCTTGTGCTTTTACACCGCACCGATCACTGCACTTTCCCACCGCCGACTTTCCCTGTTCACACCACACTGTCCCCGAGCGCGTAAACCCTGTCCCTGTCAACACACCGTAGAAATAGAATTCCTAGAAGATACGCCTCAGTTTTTTGTTTTTTTATTATTATTATTAACTGCAATGAGAACTACTGGTTTCCATTCAGTGTTTCGAGCCAAGCAAATAACATCGCAAATCTATGCTGTTTACGTTGCTTTTAAGTGTAGATATTTTTATATAGTATATATTTTTCAGATTACTTAGAGAGTTCAGGTCCAAACCTCAGCGGGGGCCTGGTTCTGTTTCATACTAGTTCTACATCTAGGAAGCAGACGGTCCTCCTTAGGCCTTAGCTGGTTTGACAGGACGCTGGGACGCTGGGACGGGGACAAAGGAGGAGGGGTTGTTTTAATCTCTTCCCCTGGGCTGTCCATGTGTGAGAGCCTGGGCCAAGCAGCCCCAGTAGCACCCTCTCCCTTAATCTCTGTCTCAGCCCAGCGCCTCCTTTTATTAGCCATACGGCCAGCAGGACAGGGGAGGAGGAGGAGGAGGAGGAGGAGGGCGCGGCCTAAGGAGATTCCACCGCTTAAAGGATGAGCAAAATTAGAATGCGCTGATGATCTGGTATGCTGCCAGTAAAAAATCCCCTCCACTTCTGTCCCTGGCACACACTGGCCAGCCGCCCGGTTAGCTTAGGGTACCCTTACTGGCCAGCCGCCCGGTTAGCTTAGGGTACCCTTACTGGCCAGCCACCCGGTTAGCTTAGGGTACCCTTACTGGGAGTCATGGGTACGACGGGACGCCGATCTCCATTACAGACGTTGTTTGTGTTGTAATCGCATGGTGGGACTGGTTTGTGGGAGTGTGTGAAGGCTGTATCTGATGAGGAGAGAATCCGGTCTGGATGTTGATACACATGCTCATTCAGCTGCTACAGACATTGTTCACCCTTTGCTCCCTCATGGCTTTTTCCAAATGACATTGTAACTTTAAAATAAAAATGAAAATTTATTTTCGTAGGGACCACCATTATTAACACCGCCTCCTCCTGTTGCCGAAGATTTACATCTTCTAAATTTACAAAATTAAAAAATTTTTTTTGAATGCCCCCCCCCCCCCCCCCCTTAATTTATCTTTACCTTTTGTCTGCAGTGGTCAGATACCTGTGTGGATTATAATTTGTATTCACAACCCTTACCAATTTCATGCTCTCTGTTTTTGTAAAAATACAAAATATTCTTTTTTTTTTATAGATTTATTTTTTTAAACATGTGGCCTCATGGCTTTGTATTCTTTCTCTATTGTTAAAAGTGTATCTGCTCTTGACTGATCTGCATCCTCGTTATCCTGACACGCTGTCTCTTTTCGCCAGGGGTCAGACGCCAGCCGAATCTGACTTCCAGGTGTTGGAGATCGCTCGTAAGCTGGAGATGTACGGCGTGCGCTTCCACCCAGCCACCGACCGCGAGGGCACCAAGATCAACCTGGCGGTGGCACACCTGGGCCTCCAAGTCTACCAGGTGAGTTAAACCCACTACCAGGGTGTAACTGGTCAGGTAAATGGACCAGTCACCTGGGCCTCCAGGTCTACCAGGTGAGTTAAACTTACTACCAGGGTGTAACCGACACAAATTTAAAAACTCACAAGATATTTTACAATTATTCAGTTTTGAATATGGAGACAGGATCGTTTTATATATTGAGATCTCTTATATGTTTATTTGTGAGTGACACTGCCAAAGACACCCACAGAGTAAGGAATCACTGTTCTCTTCCCACACTTTGCCAGTTGTTTACTTCAAAGCTTTTTCTTTTTTCAGGGCAACACCAAAATCAACACTTTCAATTGGTCCAAAATTCGCAAACTGAGCTTCAAGAGGAAAAGGTTTCTGATCAAACTCCACCCAGAGGTTCATGTGAGTACTTTACAATTCAGACAATTATTTTGGGCTACTCTTATTTATTTAACGCACATCTACTTGACTTAAAATGTTTTTTGTTTACTACTTTTTGTTGTTAATTATTGGCCAAGCAGCAACTAAAGTTATGTTTGATCTGGTGTGATTTTATTTAACATTGATCTTTACAGTTGACCAGTTTGATGTGGTTAAATTGCTTCAAAAAACATGCCACAATGCTTTTTTATTCCATATTATACGTACAATATTCCCCAACACATATTTTGCTGCAGAGTTTATTGTAATATGGTTTTAATAACTGTTTCAAGGACCCCACCAGGACACCTCAAGAGTTATTTTGATATGGTTTTAATTACGGTTTCCAGGGCCCCCACCAGGACACTCTGGAGTTTATGATGGGCAGTCGAGACCAGTGCAAGGTGTTCTGGAAGAACTGTGTGGAACACCACTCATTCTTCCGGATGTTCGACGAGCCTCAACCCAAGTCCAAAGCCATCTTTCTCAGCAGAGGTTCTTCGTTCAGATACAGGTACTTCCAACTCCAAAAAGAAGTAAAAGGTCTCTCCGTAACAGGCCAGGTGGATAATCCTAATCATGCTTTAAGCTTATCTCTTTTTTAATATTATTGTAAAAGGAATGTGTTCTAAGTTTGTGTGCAGGATATTTGTCAAGCTGAAATGTGTTTTTTTTCTGTTGTTGTTCTGCTACTTTGTATGTTTTTTAAATGTAAACTCTCATCCTGCAGTGGAAGGACACAGAAACAACTTGTAGAGTACGTCAGAGATGGTGGGGCCAAGAGAACACCGTACCAGAGGTGTGTGTGTGTGTGTGTGTGTGTGTGTGTGTGTGTGTGTGTGTGTGTGTGTGTGTGTGTGTGTGGTGGGTGTGTGTGTGGTGGGGGGGGAGGGTTGTGTGTGTGTGTGTGTGTGTGTGTGTGTGTGTGTGTGTGGGGGAGGGTTGTGTGTGTGTGTGTGTGTGTGCGGGTGAGGGGGAGGGGTTGTGTGTGTGTGTGCGTGTGTGCGGGTGGGGGGGAGGGTTGTGTGTGTGTGTGTGTGTGTGTGTGTGTGTGTGTGTGTGTGTTGTTGGTTTGCCCGTTCAGATCGGCTGCATGATTTATTTTTTCTTTGAATTTAAGATGGGTTAATTACATTTATGAATGCCTTGTCTTTTTCTTCTTTTTTTTTTAAGGAGGAACAGCAGGATTCGAATGTCTGCTCGCTCCCTGGCCACAGATCTGCCAAAACAGGTCAGTAGAAGAAGAAGATGGCACTAACTCCAAACTGAGAGTCATCTAATCTGGCTGTCTTTGGAATCGCCTACTTAAATACTATCTACTACGTACTCAATGAGTACATACTGCATATTGACTACTTGAACTGAAATCTAGAACACTACTTTTTACAAAGATTCGATTATATTGTTGGTATACTCCACTGGAACTTGACCAAAACCCCGCATTTTTGTAACGCTGTCAGGCTAGAAGGAAATTGCCGAATTGCATTTTGGGGCTTGAAGCATCATCTAGTAACCTCTCTCGTGTACTCAACATTTCCCCAAATTTGAGTATGTCATCCGGGAACCTTTTCCATACTCAAATTTCACATACTATGTAATTTTGGCATACTGCCGACTCATTTTCGGTCAAATTGAGTATATTAAGTATGCATAGTAGGCGATTCCAAACACAGCCCATGTTTAAAGCAGAGATGCACAGTCAGCTGAACTGCAATTCCCAAGTCTTCGTAGAAGAAAAGTGTCACAGTCATGAGATTCAAAAAGATATGCTTGTGGATACAGATTTAAGGTACTGTTTCATACATTAAGTTGCCTAACTTTTGAAGTGTGTGGGCTATACTCTTTGATCTGTGATTTTGTTAGAAAACCTTCTCACAACTCCTAGGGGGCTTTCCATCATAGTTAAGCGTGGACTATGGCATCTAATCCATTGTTACTGGCAAAACGTCCCTTTGACCCCTCCAAGTCATTTTTAGATCATGTTTATATTAGTGACTACTAGTCATTTCTTGCCTTTTTAAACAAGGTACTGTTGGAGAAGAGACAGTGTCAGTCAGTTTCCATAGTGTAAATAATAATAATAATACTTTTTTATTATTGTTATTATTTATGAATCATAATCTCTCCTGGTCTTTTTCCCTCTCCTGTGGTTTTGAACAGAACTTGTCCTTCAGCGACAGCCTCAGGACGCCTGGCTCCCCGGGTTCTCCTGCCACCCTGTCCTTCCACTCGCTGCACATCTCCAGCTCCCCTCCGCGCTCCTCCGACCTCTACCCCTCACTGAGCAGCCGGGGCCTTGGGTCCTCATCGCTGGCCAGGCAGCTCCAGCCACAGCACAACAACCTGCAGTCTCAGTCTCCCCAGCAGCAGCAGCAGCAGCAGCAGCAGGCTCCCAGAGAGGACCCCATTCAGACCATCATCACCAACACCGCCACCGCCACCGTCGCCATGGCTACTGCCGCCGCGCCCCTCTCCCAGCACTACGTGTTTCAAGGTGCCCCTAGCAATGCAGGAGACTGCAGCCCCTCGTTTGTGTGTGTAGAGAGTAGCGCTTCTCCTCTGTCCCAACCGCAGCCCTTCCAAAATGGCAATGAGGATAGCGAGCAGGGAGGGAGGTGGGGGGTGGGGGCGTACGGGGCGGGTGGGGTCGGGGTGGGGGTGGGAGGGGAGAGGAACAGGTGTCTCACGCCTCAGGCCTTTCAGGCCGAGCTGCTGCGTGCCAGACAGAACCCCCTGTTCTCCATGGTCAGCCCGGCGCTGCAGGTCACTGAGGAGTTCATAGACGACGACCCGGCCGAGATGTCCTTCTACGCGGGCGGGGCCGAGGCGTACGCCTACGGTCTGGAGGAAAAGGAGGAGGAGGAGGATGAGGATGAGGAAGAGGAGGACGGGTTTAGGTACGACGCGCCGGCTGGTCTCGGGCCGATCCGGGCCTACAGCCTGGGTTTGGAGGACCTGAATGGGAACGGCCGGCCGATGTTTTCGGACGGCGCGGCGGGTCGCTCGGAGACCAGCTCTCTGGTCAACAACCGCTCTGAGTGCAGCTCCCTGGACAACCTGGGGCTGAGCTCGGCGGGCGATTCGCTGTCGGTGGGCTACGGCGGCGCCGACGACTCCGCCTCCTCCTTCCTCCGCCTGCCGGACTCCGACAACCCGTCCGAGGCCAGCTCCATGGTCAACTTCCCCGCCTACTCGGTGCGCTCCGAGTCCAGCTCGGCGGTGCAGTTCAGCGACCTGGTGGAGCAGCTGGAACAGCTCCGCTACCCGCCCACCGCCACCGAGGGCTCGGCCAGCGCCGACTCTGACTCGGACTGGGGCTCCGACAGCGGACTGCCCCCCGAGCAGAACCTGTTTTACAGCAACCCGCTGACGGGAGGCGGGGCCGGCGGGGTGGAGAGTTTCCTCCTCCAGTGCCACAACCTGCAGGCGCTGGCGTTCGGGGACCCCGCTGGCTCCCCTCATATTAAAATGTAACGCCCCCCTCTGCCATCCTCCCCCACGTACTACTGGGAGTGGTGTGTGGTTGGCTGTCGGTTGCCAGCTTCTTTTGGTGTGTCAAAACAAAGGAGTGAAGTGTCGACGAAACACTAACCCTGACTGCTCTGTTAGTAGTGATAGTCAGATTGTTGCTTTTTTTTCAGCACCCCCTGTGTCCGTAGGAAGCTGGCAGTGTGGTTGATTTTTTTACAATTTTTTGGGTGAAATATGCTTGAAAGCGTAAGTTGTCCTCTTTGCTTGCTTTGGGGCTGCTTAAATTATAGAAAGAATATCATTTAGCAACAACAACAACAAACGAGCGGTGATTAGAAGTAAAGTGAAATCACAGCTTTTTGGAGGAAAACATTAAATATATTTTGTGAGGGTATAATCATTGTTTGTTGGTGACTTTTAATATTATTTTAGTGTTTATATTTCATTAACGCAAAAACATTTCACTCCTTTGAAACCACTTTATATCTTGTTGCGCTTTGGTTTCCTGTGACGAGACAAGGTTTTTGTTTAATGGTCGTGCCTTTTCATTTTGTTGGAACACAATCAAGGAATGTGTGAAGGAGATATTCTTAAAATACAGTATTGTTGGTTGTTGAAGTTCAACAAAAAGTTCAACAATTTACCAACGTAAATTTTTTTTATGAACAAAGCCTCCTTTGTAAGTCCAGCAGGAGAATATGATGTCTTTCTCATAGACTGCTTCGTAATGGTGAACCTACTACACATAAATAACTTTGACTTTTGGTTGTTTTTCAAATCCCTCCCAACCCAAAGGAGTTTAATTCATGAAATAAATTAATTGTAAACAACACTTTGTTAGCTAACAGCACTTTCATTTACTAATACTTATAGTACTTAAATCTTACTTATTGTAAAGCATTTATGATTATGACCTAATGGTGAACAAAATACGTTATATATTGAGCTGTGGAAATTGTGATATATATGGTACTTGCTAAATACTTTTCTTTCTTTTTTTTTAAACAACACTCCAGTCTCAGGGGTAGAAAGAAACAGGATTGATGGTTATTATACAGTAGATACATGTTAGATAAGGAAACAGGATTAGTGTTCATTATACTGTAGATACATGCTGGATAAAGAAACAGGATTGATGGTTATTATACAGTTGATACATGTTGGATAAAGAAAAATTGATGTTCATTATGCAGTAGATACATGCTGGATAAAGAGCTCGTTTGTGTGTGCCCTCACAGAGCCACTAGCCATACTCAGTTTGGTTCCCAGGTGACATCTACTGGTCACTATCCTTCACCCCCAAACTGATTCCTAGCATCAGCCATTTTTTCAGGGTTGTGTTTGGCTGTGGGATAAAAAAAATACATGCATGTTTTTAACCTGTACATCCCCATTGTGAGAGTCAGTTTTGTCCAAGTCAGAAGCTTGATGCCAGTGACAGAATGTAAGGATTGTGATGCTGAGCCAATACTACAATAGTGTTCACACCACTGCCAACGAAGTGAATGTAACTGCAATATACAGTTTAGAGAGTATTTATACTTCTCTATTGACTCATAACCAGGCGACCATTCTCTACCCAGATAGTCTAAAACAAAGTAGATTCCTATGAGTATTATGAGCTAGCCGAAGATGTCACATACCTAAGCTATGTGGAGCTTCTAAAGTTACGGCCATGTTCGGTCACGTTTATTTTCCAGAGCATTGTATCCTACAATATATGATCCTCTTTGTAAATGGATAAGGGGTCATATTTGAGACCTGAAAATAAAAAATTAAACGTTTGGAGGTGTAAGTCTTGTAAAAAACATGAAATCTAACTTGTCCTTCAGCATATGAATCATTATGTGATGTGAGCCCCGAAATGAATTGATCACAGTGGCCTTGTTCTCTGAGCATGTTCTGGGTCTCTAGTATGCTGGTTTTGGTGGTCTTTCGTTGTTTTCGAAAGCTCTTCCGTGTAAATTCTATGCATTGGTACTAATCATCACTTTAAGAATGTTTTTAAATAATGAACTAGTTTTCAGCTGTAGAGCAGCCTCTGTTGTCCATTCTCATGTTTTTGGCGTTCTAATCTTTTCATGGTCTCCCGTAGAAACCCAATTCCGTTTTGGTTTCTATTGATTTCTTAAAGATTTTTAAACATTAAAATCTCCTTGTGGAAAAGATTTGACGAGTTGCCCTAATGCATGACATCTAGTTATGGGTTTGGAATAAACATAAGCGTTGGTATTTTTCTTGGGATGCCATTTCCTCTGCATGACAACCTGGACTGCCAAACTCCTGTTTTTAAATTTCCTGTCATTTCAACCAGCTTTTTAATCAGCCGGTAGGCAGTTTTCACTTTATTTTCCACAAAGCAACTCTTTCTCCTTCTTTCTCCTCAGTGCCCTCGTGTATATAACATCGTCTTGTGTGTTTCTACATAGTTGAGAAAGCTCTTAATAACCACAGATTGTGTGTGCCCTACAGCAGTTTGTTTTCAGTTATTGCTGTGCCTTACAGCTCAATGTATTTTAATCATTTCGACATGAGCTCTTAAGTTTTAAGTTTAGATTTTTCATATTGATCAGATCTGCCTCCGAAAAGCAGTGCTGGTAAAGTGGTTATCCTAAATATCTCGTGTTGGTTCTCTTTCGGCCAACTACATTCAACACAACTCTCATATGGGATAGCATCTTCGTATGCTATTCGCTTGAAGCTCTTAAACACGCCTTTTAATACAATATTTTGGTTTCCTGCTATGACAGCAACGAATATACTTTTAGATAAAGCAAACCTGTTCTCATTGTCATTTTGAACTGAGGCGAAACCATTTGTTTGGTCTTTCAATAACATCCCGTTTTTAGAAGTGTCCTTTTTGAAGTCTCTCTACAACCACAATTGAGGATAGTGGTTCTTGTTTTACTTAGGGGCATGGGGGGGTTGTTTGGTGCTCTGTTTTGATAAGCTTTATGATTCTTGACTGCAGTTCAATCCATCCCATTAACCACTGTACAGTTTAAACTGGAGGCTTATCAACTGGCTTAGCCAACCGCACTTAGTTATCAAGTGATCATTACTTCCTGGTGAACCTGTACGATTACTAGTTCAAAACACAAAGTGTACTTCTGTTTTGTATGTTTTCCCCCCTCTCTCAAGAATAAAGTCATCTTTTTTGGCTACCTTCAATGTCTTAATGACTTTAAATTATTTTTGAGATTAGATTTAAGTCGAATGATCAACAAGGTGCAAATGGCTTGATTCTGCTGAAAGTGATCTTTTGTGGTGCACCTTTTTTTTGTTTCTGGATCGTTTTTTCAGAAAAGTCAAAACAAAACGATTCTAAAAGTGGATTCCTTTCTTCTGAACTGTACTGGGCACGTGCACACCGTGCGCCTGGACCTAGCCGAGGAGGAAAGAAAGAATAACATCTACTTACTTTTAGAACGTTTATACAAGGAAGTTGGATCGCCTTCCACCTAACCCAACTCAAATATTAAAACAATGTTTTGGACGTTGGTAAAAAGAATGAAGGAAAGGGAGTGTGTGAAGCAGTGTTCTATGCACAGTATGACCACATGTGATTAGTGCATAGAAGAACCCCATTTGGCTAGTCCTTAAACATTCTCTTTTTTATTATTCTCTAGACTGTCTTCCTGATAACCCTGTGTTATTCTACAAACTGTCTTCCTCATAACCCTGAAGTATTGTTTTCCCCCCCTAGACTCCTTCATGCCTGTTGAAACCTAGTCCTCAGCACTCTTAATGTAATGCTAACGTCCAGGCATCCTTTAGGTTTTACGTGCAAAGCAGATCACTGCAAACCCTCTGTACTTTGACTACCCAATATTTCCCCAAAGTACTGGAGTCTCAGTGAATACCTTGTTTCAAAGTTGTCCCTTTTAAAGTGGATTATCTCTTTAGAGAACTAAGATAAAGTGAAACTCATTGTAATTGACACGCACACTAAAAAGAAGTGTAATTTGAGACTAAACTGACCGATTCTATCAATACATTCCCTCATGTCCTGGTTGTTTTCAGGGCAGTGACCCGCTGGTGGTGTTGTGATTGTCAGTGGGTTGGAGGTGGAAGCTCCATTCACCGCCCTCCTAACACTGGATTCCAATTCGTGTGTGTGTGTGTGTGTGTGTGTGTGTGCGCACTCGCTCTCCGTCCTCTCCCTGTTTAAAGAGGCACTATGCCAAACCATTCCCTCTCTCCTATGTGGGACCTGAGCTGTCCCTCCCTCCCTCTCTCTGCCTTAGTTTCCATCTCCTCCCCTCCCCCAGGCCACTTCAGTTAAACTGTAAACCAGGCAGGCCACATTCCTGATAAACTTTCACTAAGGGAATTATTTCCGGGTCAAAGAGAGAACTTTTTTTCTCTCTCTCTCTCTCTCGTTTGTCCTCTCTCTCCCCCCCCCCCCCCCCAACTTTTTTTCCTCTTTCTCTCTTCTCTCCATCCTCTTTTTCTTTCTTTTTTTTCTCTTTGTAAAGGAATGGAAGAACAGCTGTGTCTGGGTGAAAAGTGCAACTTTAGCGTTTCATCTTTACACAAGCCTTACACACACCTTACACAAGCCACTTCAGGATTCTTTCTAACCCAGCTTTGTTTAGGAGCAGAGCAAACAGACTGAACAAAAACACGAGGTGGCATCTCTCTATTGTAATCAACCCAGGAATAGAGCTGCCGATTAAACCGTCCGGCCAGCCTTCTTCTCGATGGCTACAGCTCTGAAAACAATTGTGGAGGGGGACATGTGGGAACCGTTATTTCAGGCCAAACCGTGTGTGTGAGTGTGTGAGAAAGCGTGATAAATGTGTGTGATGAAACCTTAAGCTTGTTTCTATGAAAGTGCACAGGAGGTTTTGGTAACCAACCATTTCACTGCCAGCTGTAAGAAAGGATTCTGCTTAAAGGGATGGATGGAGTCTTGATAAACTATTGAAAATGTTTATACCAAGATAGACAAGGTTGTTGTTGCAATATCTAGAGACGATCCAATATCTGAGTAAATTTTGGGATTGTTGCTCTATTTGGAGTTCCTGATGGAGTTTGGTCTGTTCTTTGTCCTTCTGACAAGTACAAAATCCTTGATTTATAGGTTTGTGTTGTTGACTCACGAAAAATGTCAGTTGAAAAGTGGGAGTGGTTAGAGAGGGCTTCCTCCTGTTTGATCTCAAATTCCTCTGACTTGTCATCATTTATTCAGTATGCCCCCCCATCACCCCCAAACACACACACATTCTGTACAAAAGCCAATTCATACAAAGCCCTGACTCTATCTAACATTTATTTAATATGAAATACAAATAAATGGAAATACAATCTCTTTGAGATCACATTCATTGGATTATATTGTTTTGTTTTTTTTAACCTTGAATTGTCCTTTGATTTTCCTTTTTACCAAAACGTCTCTCTTCTTCACTCACAGGTTCCAACCTGGACGGCTCCCAGATGATGGACAGCCCTCAGCTTTCACCGTTCAACTCCAAGGACCCTCTCTGCCTCTCGCCCTCCTTCCAGATGTCCACTCTCAGCCTCCCGGGACAGTCCCCCTCACCCCTGCAGAGCCCCATCCTGAACGAGGTGGGCACTGCCAAGCTAGAGGAGGATGATGAGGGCAGGAGGAAGGTACACAGACTCAATATGCCACCTGCGTTGTCTTGAGTTGAGGAAGTGCGGAGGTTTAAAAAAAAAAAAAAAAAGTAAAAACACAAAAAAAGAACAGGTTTGATTGTTCGGCACTGGCTTTTTATAAGTTACAAAAAGGAATTAAGTGGGATTTATTGAAACAGTGGATTGGGTTTACTAAAATGGCTTAATTCTGTACAGTAATGGATATTGAAATTGTTTTTCAAAGTAGTTTAATCACTTGTGCGTTGTTGTGAATGGAATTATGTGTTCATACAACCAATTCATATTTCAGTCATGTTTTCATTCATAAAAATTTAGATGTGCACATACGTTTGTTGCAAAACCAGTTTTGACAGTCGCTAAAAGTAGCTTCATTCCTATGAATAGCTTTTCCCTATTTTTCCACAGAGGTATCCCACTGACAAAGCCTACTTCATTGCCAAAGAGATTCTGACCACAGAACGGACTTACCTGAAAGACCTTGAAGTCATCACTGTGGTGAGTAGCTCTTAATTTTCTTATTTCAAACAAGGAAAATTCCTACTGTAACCACTAACCAGTTATATTTTTCAAACTGTGCCTGAACAAAAATACAAACTACGCAAATTGCTTAAATGGAAAAAAATTAAGTCATGGAAATTACACTGGACAAAGTTTCCACAAAGGAAACACTAAACAAATAAATTAGAAAAACTAATCAATTAGTGTAAAGCACGTTGAATTTCCTTTGTGTATGAAATTTGCTACACAAAAATACATTTTAATGCAACCACGTCTTTTCATGCTTTTTGTGTTGATCTTGGATCTTTCTTCCTTCACTGCTCTCACCTCCAGTGGTTCCGCAGTGCTGTGGTCAAAGAGAGCGCCATGCCTGAAGGCCTGATGAACCTGCTCTTCTCCAGCATAGACCCAATCTACGAGTTCCATAGGGGATTCCTCAAGGAGATCGACCAGAGACTGACTCTCTGGTACGCACTCCTCTCTTCAATCTCCGTCAAATGTATCTGAGCTTAGCAGAAAAAAAGTGTGCGCTTCCCCAATGTTTGGAAAGTAGCTGTCAAACAGTGGAAATGGGAAAAGATAAACAGTATATACTCATATATATATATACATACATACATACATACATACATACATACATACATACATATATGTATGTATGTGTGTGTGTATATATATATATATGTGTGTGTGTGTATATGTGTATATATGTGTGTGTGTGTGTGTATATATATATATGTATGTGTGTGTGTGTATATATGTATGTGAGTGTGTGAGTGTATGTGTGTGTGTATATATATATATGTATGTGTATATGTGTATGTGTATGTATATATATATATGTATGTGTGTATATATATATATATATATATGTATATGTATGTGTGTATATATATATATATATATATATATATATATATATATACTCACGCCTTTCCTAAAAGCAGAAGGTAGTGATAGGTTTGGCTAAAACTGAAATGCCGTTGATAGGATTAATGTTGTCTCAAATGCACTTGTGCTTTTTCACCAGGGAGGGGCGCTCTAACGCTCATGTCAAAGGAGACTACCAAAGGATTGGTGACGTGATGCTGAAGAACATGTGTGCTTTGAAGGTGAGAGCAGATGTTTATTTACTATTGGGGCACCAGACAGACATGTACTGTGAGGCATCTTGAGAGCATAAATGCCTGCTTAGACAGGGTGAAGACTAAAGCCAAAACGATACCTGATTTTTTTCATAATTATTTATTATTATTTTCACTATATAATTTGAAAAGATAAATGTGTTTTCTATTTGAACTTGAATGTATTTTCAAAAGAGCTCTCTTCTACAAAGGTCAACCCCCCCCCCCCCCCCTTTACACTTTTCATAAAAGAAAAGTGAACTTTTTTACCAGAAATTAGATACTGCGTTAAAATACGATTGAGTTTTTTTAATGCAAATAAAATAATCCTTTACTCTATGACGTCCTCTCCAGGAGTTCACCAGCTACCTGCAGAAGCACGATGAGGTGCTGACGGAGCTGGAGAAAGCCACCAAGAGGCTGAAGAAGCTGGAGACGGTCTACAAGGAGTTTGAGCTGCAGAAGGTGTGCTACCTGCCTCTCAACACCTTCCTGCTCAAGCCCATCCAGCGCCTCATGCACTACAAGCTCATCCTTGAGAGACTGTGTAAGCACTACGCCCAGGACCACAGTGACCACGAGGACTGCAGAGGTGAGGCTCCCCCACTGGCGAGGCTCTGTGCAACAGGGGCCGATGGTCGCCATTTTAAAATGTGTTCTGAATGAATGCTAAATCAAGCCATTAGTCGCCATTTTAAAATGTGTTCTGAATGAATGCTAAATCAAGCCAATAGTCGCCATTTTAAAATGTGCTCTGAATTAATGCTAAATCAAGCCAATAATCGCCATTTTAAAATGTGCTCTGAATTAATGCTAAATCAGTCCAATAGTCGCCATTTTAAAATGTGTTCTGAATGAATGCTAAATCAAGTCAATAGTCGCCATTTTAAAATGTGTTCTGAATGAATGCTAAATCAAGCCAATAGTCGCCATTTTAAAATGTGTTCTTAATTAATGCAAAATCAACGCAAATGTGCAGGTTGTGTATTTCAAATGAGAATGGAAACTCGAAAACAACTTCAGCTTATTAAACAGATGTACCATATTGACAGTTAAAAAAAAAAACATGTATAAAAATGTTAAGACTATTTCTATTCCAATGATTTTCTCCATCAGCAGAATGTCAGCAAATACTGTTTTTGTTTACATTTTTCACTGTTAAAACTGTTAATTTTTCAAAAATCTGTGTTTTTAGAGATCTGGGGATTCAAGTTTGCCTGGACAGTGTAACTGCAGACGACATCCTCTCGCCATGCTAAACCTTTTCCCCTCCTTGATGGTGTGTTCCCCTTGCAGAGGCCCTGAAGGAGGTGGCGGAGATCGCCGCCCAGCTCCAGAGCAGCCTGATCAGGCTGGAGAACTTCCAGAAGCTCACTGAGCTCCAGAGGGACCTGATCGGCATCGAGAACCTCACTGCGCCAGGCAGGGTGGGTGACTGGCCGTCGTGATACGCACACGCTGTTTTATACACATAATCAATGTAATAAAATGTATTTGTATAGCAAGTTTCATACACTGAGGCAGTTTAATGTGCTTTATCGAAGGAAAGCAGAAACATACATTGCATGCTGTTTCATAAACATTATCAATCAAATCAAATGTATTTGTATAGCACATTTCACACTCAGAGGCAATTGTACACAAGCAGAAACATAAGATGCCTGCTGTTTGAGGCGCATGCAGTTTGAGACACACGCTGTACGATACATATGCCATTATTTAATGAAGTTGTTATCTGTCTGTACTACTAGATGAATTGTTTGCTTTAACAAATGCTTTGACTAAAGCATTCTTGAAGTGATTTAAAAGTGATTGTACTTCCGACATAAGTTTTGAGAACAAAAACTAAGGATTGGCACCATCTATTGGCAACTGTTTTAGGAGTTCATACGAGAAGGATGCCTGTACAAACTCACTAAAAAGGGGCTACAGCATAGGATGTTCTTCCTGGTGAGTCCTGTATTTTTTATATAACTGTTCATTTCTAGTCTGTGAATGATTTACACTGTTTCCGGTAAACTACAGTCTCTCTCGTCACACTGCTTCCCGTATTATTTACACTGTGTCCGGGTAACTACAGTCTCTCATCTCACTGCGCTCCATATTTTTACACCGTTTCCGGTAAACTACAGTCTCTCTCGTCACACTGCTGTCCGTATTATTTATACTGTGTCCGGTAAACTACAGTCTCTCTCGTCTCACTGCTGTCCATATTATTTACACTGTGTCCGGTAAACTACAGTCTCTCTCGTCACACTGCTGTCCGTATTATTTATACTGTGTCCGGTAAACTACAGTCTCTCTCGTCTCACTGCTCTCCGTTTCTTCTTTGTGACTCGGCAGTTTTCCGACATGCTCCTGTATACCAGCAAGGGCGTCACAGCCACCAACCAGTTCAAAGTTCATGGCCAGTTACCTCTTCATGGCATGATTGTGAGTATACACGTTGACCTTTGACCTTTGGTCTCCCAGGGTTTATACGGGGCGTGTCCTCCTTTGCCTCAGCACTAAAACTGTAAAGATAAAGCGTACGCACTCACATGTGTTGAACTTTGAGCAAAGACAAGCAGAAATGTTTAATGGCGTTTCAATCTTTTTGGCACAGGAAGTTTATGAATTACTATTTGTCAGACCAGGACTGCATCCAAACTGTCTGAAGCCTTTGCAAAGAAAAGGAGTGTGGGGATTATGTAATCATCGTTGGTTAGAAGCAATTTATTTTTTTGGTCTGAGTTTGTTTTGATATTTTAAAAACCGATGCAGGAAATTTCCGACTTTTTTATCCGGACCACATCCCTGGGTCATTAACAGGCCATGTCCAGAGCATAGCTGACCAGGGGGGCATAGAGAAAAGTTTGTTCGTCAATAAAGGCCGTATTCACCCCCAAAAATAATTTGAAGGCTACAAGTTGTTCCTCAATGTTCACTGTACTATAGAGGCTTTCCCCACCTAGTTTAGCGTTGCACACAGAAGGATTAGGTATGGAAGGAGTGGTGGCGCTTAGGTTTATGAACCCAACGCTACCTGAGGTGTCCTAACCTTACATGTCTCTGTTTCACTCCCACATGGCTGCAGCTCATAGTGCTGGATGCTCCGGTGAGTAAAGTGAGCTCCACCAGTCTGGGGGCACCTTCCAACCAAACCAAACCACACCCAAACCAAAGCCCTACCCCCACCACCCTCACACCGTATAAATAGAATAGGTAGAGAAGACACAAGACGCCTTTTTGCAGTGTCCTAAACCTCCCCCCCCAAACAACCTGGTCTGTCTGTTGTGCTTTTTCTAGATCTATGCCCTCCTAGTCTCCTTGCGTCATGCTTTTATTGAATTATAAAGCGTTGCCGCGCAACAGTGTAGACGAGGTCATTTTGACCAGAGAGACTCCTGGGGGGTGAAGTCAGAAGATGGATGTGAAAGAGTATCAGTTAAATACTTAAGACGTTTTTTTTGGCGGGCAGGCCTTCCTACAAAATTCTTTCTCATGCGTCTTAAGTGTTTTCCCCTTCTGCTCCTGTCAAAATCCTAGTAGAGGTCAGGTCGTAGACACAAGAAACTGTGTATACATACCGAACATAAATATATACTGTATATACAGTATATATCATACATCTCAGAGATGAGAAAAAGTGCATCTGTGATCAGCCGGCTGTCCCGTGTGCTTTTCTTATTCATTGTAATCTAAGAGGCGACTCTGATTCTGGATCAGCGCTCGCATTCCTAGCGTCTTAACCATATGGAAGCTAAATCTCTCTACAACATCAGCACTCCACCTCCTAAGCCGGGTGAATGTGTCCCAGCTTAGGGGGCAGGTTGGACATGGGGGCTGAGATCGGAGCTGAAGTCTGTACCTGCTAAATCCCCTTGGAAGGAAACGGCTGTCATAGTTCAGGACATCCATCTCAGTCTGTTTTTATTTTTTATTTTTTTTTGGTCTTTACCTCCTTTGTTCCCTCTCTTCCTCTGCAGACGGAGGAGAGTGAGAACGAGTGGTCGGTGCCTCACTGCTTCACCATCTACTCCGCCCAGCGGACCATCGTCGTGGCAGCAAGGTGGGCAGAGGATATGAACTATCTCTGTCGCACAGACACGCAAAAAACACAGATCTATCATTGTTTAAACAGAGAATATAGGCCTTCACTGGCACACACAAACAAGATCCCACAAGTACAGTGTATATACCGTCTCACGTACACACACAAACATATACAGTATATATTTTGTAAACTCAGAGTATATTTTACACACAGTGGTTGCTCAGTTTGCAGCATTATGCAATATTGCGTTTTGTTGTTATTGCTGCTTGCCCTGTAAAAAAACAATTGTGTGTTGATTCCAGCTCCAAGGTTGAAATGAGCAAGTGGATTGAAGATCTGAACATGGCGATTGAGTTGGCCAAGAACTCCCAGGATAAATCTGAAATCTTCTTGGACCCAGGTCTATGTGATCGCTCGAACAGTAAGGAGTTTAACATTGATCTCCTATTATTAGCTATCCATAGTGAAACCTTCCTGCACCCTGCTCTGTGTCATTGCTCTAACAGCAATGAGTTTAACATTGATCTCCTATTATTAGCTATCAATTCCGTGTTTTCTTTTGCTCATGTCAGGATATGAACGTTCCCAACTCCCTCTTCTGGTGACTTGGTTAACAAAGCCATTACATTTGTATTCTTCTTATCCTGTTTTAATGTAATTGATGGAATGACTAAAAAACGCTCTGGTTATTCCCAAAAGTTAATCCCCCCCCCCAACCCCCTACATCCAACCTTCCATTCTTCCCCATTCTTTCCGTCCTCCCTCCCCCATTCCTTCCTCCCCCGTTCCCCAGGGTCTTCAGACGAGGTGTCTCTGGAACAGGAGTCTGAGGACGACATGTCCTCTTCCCGTAGCTCCCTGGACAAGCAGACCCATCACCGTGCCAACACCACCATGCACGTGTGCTGGCACCGCAACACCAGTGTGTCCATGTCCGATCACAGCCTGGCTGTGGAGGTAGCCCCTCCCACTCTGATACACATACTTTGGAGGTAGCCCCTCCCACTCTGATACACATACTGTGGAGGTAGCCCCTCCCACTCATACTGTGGAGGTAGCCCCTCCCACTCTGATACACATACTGTGGAGGTAGCCCCTCCCACTCTGATACACATACTGTGGAGGTAGCCCCTCCCACTCTGATACACATACTGTGGAGGTAGCCCCTCCCACTCATGCTGTGTAGGTAGCCCCTCCCACTCTGATGCGCATACTTTGGAGGTAGCCCATCCCACTCCACACATACTGTGGAGGTAGCCCCTCCCACTCTGATACACATACTGTGGAGGTAGCCGCTCACACTGTGGGCCTTACTCTGATACGCGTACACACGCACACGCACACACACAAAGAGATATATACAGTACCAGTCAAAAGTTTGGGCACACTTTCCCATTCACTTCACATATTCAAATATGCACATATTAAAAATGTTTATATTGTTAAAATCGTCCACCCACCTTCATGGAGGCTGAGTGTAAGTGTTCTGTTTGCGGTCCAGCGTTTACAGTTACCAACGTTACCGACGTTACTGGAGCAGAGTCCAAGCTGCTGGGTCCATGGACGCTTTTGAATTTTTCTCTTTCCCATCATCCTTCCTTCATTTCCACCTCCTTTTTCCTTTCCATTATTAGATTAGCATCTTTTGTGTTTAAATCGACTTGTTTTTCAGCGTTGGGGTCGCCTTTTCTTTACTGTTTCACAGTCAAAAAGCTTTGCATCACAGACACTACCGACGTAGTGAACCAAGCTACTTTCCTCTTTGACTTCCTTACTGTACTCTGATGCACACCGTCGAAACGCATGTCAGACGTAAAACTTTCCCATCGCTAACTTTGCCATTATGTAGGCATGCTAACATGCTAACATGCTAACTCATCTTTTTTTATTCTCTCTCCATCTCTTTTCTTTCTTGCCCTCTCTTTTCCCCCCTCTGTCCCTTTCTTTCCTTCTCTTACCCTCTCTTTTCTCTCCTTCCCTTTTTCACACTTCCGTCCGTCTCTCTCCATACCTTCTCTCTTTCTCTGCGTGTCCCGACCCAGCACTCTCCTCTCCAGGCGCGTCTCCTGAGCTGCCTCCTCGGTACCTCCTGGGTCAGTCCCAGAGACCCAACACCATCACACACGTGTGCTGGTACCGCAACCAGAACCTTTCTCTCACTGATTACCTGCGCATGAACCAGGTACCACAAGGGGTCAGGGAAGGACATGTGACTGGGGAGAGTTTTTAAAAATGCATAACTTCCCTATCTTACCTACACTTTCCTTGACCTCAACCAGCTCAACGCTACAATTAGCTTCATCGTCGTTGTCGTCATCAGCATCCTCCTCACATTTACACAGACGTCCTTATAAAACATTTTCCTTTATATTTACTTTGATCAGACTCTTGGTAATACAGTATTGTTGCTGTCTGTTTGTCTTAACTATTTTTCTTTTATCTACCCCCCCCTCCCTCTCTCTCTCTTTGGTCTTATCTCTCTCTTATGCTCCGTTCTCTCTCTCATCTCTCTCTTTAGAATCAGCTCTCAGGCTATCTCCTCAGGAAGTTTAAGAACAGCAACGGCTGGCAGAAGCTCTGGGTGGTCTTCACCAACTTCTGCCTGTTCTTCTATAAGACCCACCAGGTACTGCTGTTTACATAATATCACCTCCTCCTTCCTTTAGTAGTTTCTTTTGGACAGTATCGACTGCCAAGAGGAGGGATCTATTGTTTATCCATGCAATTTTAAAGAAATACATTTTTTTTAAATAGCCATAGATTCTCTGCAGGTTTTATGAATGTATTCTATTAATAGAAATATGTAAGTCAGATCGACAGACAGAAAAGTTTGTAAAAAAAAAAAAAACCTTTCTGACAAAAATGGCTGTAAGTGTTTGTGTTCGTTCAAAACTCTGAGCATCCCTCCATCTGCCTCTCTCCTTCTCTTCCACCTTTTACTCCTCCTCCTCTTCCTGTAGGACGACTTCCCGCTGGCCAGTCTCCCGTTGCTAGGCTACACGGTCAGCACCCCTGGAGACACGGACAGCATTCACAAGGAGTATGTGTTCAAGCTGCAGTTCAAGTCCCACGTCTACTTCTTCCGAGCGGAAAGCGAGTACACGTTCGAAAGGTGGGACCAGAAAGAAAGCTGTTGAAACTTTATTATTATTATTATTATTATCCTTTGTTTTTTATCACATTTTTCTTCTTTAACAGAGTTAAAAAGTGATTTTAAAATCTTTTACAAATTTAGAGCATTTTATTGTAGCATTGTCCAAAACACAACTAATACAAGTGTACAACTTTTCAGCTAATTCCGCCCCTTAGTGAGACATCCACTCTTGCCCTTGCTGTGTAGAATAGCCAAAGACGAAGAAATTAAAGTGCAGTGTTAAAAGCACTACCACATGGATTGTATAAACTCCAACCTGACAGTCTCTCTTGCTCTCTCTCTCTCTCTCCCTCTCCCTCTCTCTTACTCTTATTTTATCATTCTATTTTATCTTTCTTTCTTTCTGTCCTCCAGATGGATGGAGGTGATTAAGAGTGCAGCCAGCGCCACAGGCCGGATGAGTCTTCTCGTTCCTATGGAGATAAACGGGAACTGACCCCCCTCCTCCCCCCTCCTCCTCCCCCCTCCCGGCATATCTACTGTGTAGAGATATAGCGGCCGGGCCTCACAGACTGTCGGAAGGACTGGAATAACAATACTGCGCATACTGTTCTGAAAGACTCTAGTAACAATACTCCAACGCATACTCTCTCCTTTTCATGGCTCCAATGGGCCAAACTAATGTAGAACGACATCCATATCTGTGATTTGGAAGATGAATGGCGCAGTGACTGGATGGGGCACGGTTTTCCTTTTGCCTTTCATGCGTTCACTTACCCCAGTGGATTTAAATCTGTACATCTTGACTTTTTGTGTAAAAGGTAAACAATGTTTGAAAATAATGAATGGATACAATTTACAGTTCAGTGGAACGGCAATAAAGAGAAAGCAAATGAGAGAGGTATTTATAGTGTTGATACCAGCTGCCAGGCTTAATGTAACAGGACACTACTTGTCTGGTAATATTCACTCAAAAACAATGCAATGCCAGGCCTACTCTGGAAGTTATCACATCTGATTTATTTAAGTGTTTGTTGATGACTCTGGTAGATAGCTTTACCCAAAGTCGTCCATCATACAGTGATAATAATAATAATAATAATAATAGATGGGTTTGGATACACTCTATGGAATACCGTATAATATAAAGATGGTTGTTTTCCTGAGAGAATAATCGACAACAGGAGACGTTGTCGTGGTGACGGGTTCTACGGCTGTGTGGAGGGAAATAGGGATGAGCAGGACTACGAAGGTGTTTACGTGGTGGATGTGTTAGGGAAGGTGGGGTAGCTGGCCAGGTGTCCAGCTTCTCTTTTATCCTAATTGAAATGTGTCGTGTTGGGAGTGGAGAGGTTGGAAAATAAAAACGAGAGCAAAGTGCCAACTGAAAGTTGAGAAGGTTTTTGACCATTTTTCTTTTTTTTTTTCTTTAAACAGTTCAGACGATACAGTTTAATGCAAGGAGACAGATGTTCATTTTGGTTACTTTAGCCAGGCATGTTGTTTTATTTTTTATGCTTTGTATGTAAGCTTAAGGTACTTTGAAACATATAACCTACAACTGTAACTAACCCGTTAGATTAATGGCAGTTTAAACTATTTGAAACAACAGAAGGACCCTTTCAGCACAGTTTCAATAATTTGGGGACTCGTTTTTCACTGGAGTGTCATGAAGAAACAATCAAACAAATTCCACGTTCCCTATTGTCTTGTTGCTTTTATTTTTGATCATCGTTTGATCATCTTTTCTGTTATTTGTTCAGAGCCAGCAAAGCACTCACTGGTGTTTTATAACTCAAAGATATTATACAGCTTTGAAGAGAAAACAAGTCTTGTTTGCATTATCCTATGCTGGCTGTTAATGTTTTTATTTTTATTGACAATGACAATGTAGTCCAATGTGGTCACTGTCTTAATCTCTGAATTGTACGAATGTTTTGCTTTCCCTTCCCATCTTTAAAGTATATTTTATTTTTCTACCAAACAGTGTACGACGTAGGCATTTATTGCAAATACGGTATTCAGTTCCTTGAAACATTTATGAAGCTGAAGGCCAGTTTTTACTTGTTTGGATTTGTTAACCAGTGGAGAAGATTAGATAAATTTGGGTTCCACAAAGTAGCTTTGCTAAGACATTGTTGAACTATTATTGAACACTATACGGTTAGCTAATTTTATGGATTTGCAAGGCGAGATGATCTTGAATAACCCATAAGTAATAAATAAATAAAACACTGAAAAAAAAAAAACCTTTGACTAATTGGACTTGCTTTGTGGAACACATTTTAGGTCTGGTGAGTGTTGCTCTCACATTTGTGTTTTTATGTCGTTTACTGGGCTTCTAAAAATGAAAATAATGGATCATGCTTTTTTTCTTTTGTCTTTTTAACCTAAGGATATTGACTGAGTTAAATACGATGCAGTATTTATTTCTAGTATCCCTTGCCGATATTCTGTTTAACATGGCAAGACTGGTGAGCTGTGATTTTGTATTATGACATGTATAACTGTTTTTGGGTTAATGTCTTGCTGTGTGTAGGACTGTACAATGACCATGCGAGTGTGTTAGTGACCGGCTTCTGGATAACAGCAGACAGTCACCAAAACAATGCATGTTAATTACTAGCTAATTACAAGGTCTTTATCAAAATTTGTTTGTATAATCAGGACTGGAATCGTTTTCGCTTCATCTCTTTTTCTGAACAGAGGGGCCTGTGTAACAGTCATGACTAGAGAAATAAGAACAGTATTTGTTTATTGCAACCATTGCAGCAGGTGTGTTTCGGATGGAATCTCAACAATCCCTGGTCTTTTTTCTTCTTCTTCAGTTCTCATTCTATTTTGATGATCATGCTTGTTTGGCTGTGGTTCTGTGAAAGTAATGATATCTAACGAGATCTAAAAGGACACTTCTTACCTCGTTCAAGAGCTCCATTGCTGCGCAAAAACACAGATCACAGTGCATACTACCACATGCCCCGCTGTTCAGTGAGATCCAATTGTTACCCCTATTTATTTTATGCTGTTGCCCATTGGGGCCAATGCTCCTTAATGGCCTGCATGTTAGTCTCCATGTTATTTGCATTGAATGTTTAACAAATAAAAACTTTTTATAAAAGACTACAAAGATTTGGTTGTATATGAGCAGTGTTTGCAACAGACCATTCAAATAATTCCAATGCAGGACAGTCACCACAAGACGGCAGTGGTGTGTTTGTTGTGAAGTTTCTACAATACTGCAGAGATTTAGTGCTATGTTAGGTAGTAGGCTACAGCTTCTTTCAGTCTGAATAATTGAGAGCGAATCTACATACATATTAAGATAGTATATTAATAATTTTTTTAATCATCGATTCAACCTGTGATGTGATATTACATGAACACAAATTATCATGTTCGATGTGAACATTTTAATAGGCTGCTTATTACTAATTAAGACTGTGATATCCATACAGATAACGCGTGACCTCGAATAAAGGATTTCTTTATAATTCTGTGGATTGATCAGTTCAAGGAAGAACACGACAGGGGAGTCCAATGAAAGGGTGTTCCTCATGGGCAAGCCCAAACAGCAAAACTACAAGGAAGAATAAAGGGTTGGGCACCTTCATGTTTAGATGACAACTCAGAAATCGCTGTTTAGCCTGTTGGATTGGGGAAGTCTCCGTGAATACTAAACAATACTGGCGTTGTGTAGTTCAACTAGTCCTTAATGTAGGCCTAAATCTATAGGATTAGGCATGTACTTTCAGTTTAACACAAATATTTAATGAACTATCATGTGCACTGTAAACAAAAGGCCCATTTTACAATAGAATGCATGGCCTACTTAAAATGACCGTCAATTTATTGTGGCGTTTGCGTGACTGTCGAAATTATACTTTGTTGCCAGCTCAGCAAAGATAAGTGAAACGCTGATAGTACCCAGATTAATCATGACATGGGTGTCTACTCAACACAGCCACTTGCTTTAAAGTCTAGACCTGTAGGCTGCCTAAGGGGTGAGGCGGGGCATCAGTGAATATGGTTATCTCCGCCTTTGGTCTGCAACTAGTGGAATGAGTGTCCGACTCCTTAGAAGGAAACATTGTGGGCTGCGGAAAAATTGTTCTCGTGACGAGGATTGGCAGCAAGTCATAGAAAAGGTCTTAATTAATCAATGAACAAAACAACGCATTTTAGAAAGCAAACGGATATGAGCGACCTGTTTCGCAAATCTAAAATAGAGGACAACTTTGATAAATTTCATTTTTCGTCAAAAATTATTTTCCAGGAGTGTCACTGCAAGGGTTTGTATAATTTGATTGTTACACAAATTTATTTAAGTTTGCAATTTTGACAAAAACTTTTTAATGTTTTTTTGTTTGTTTGTACCATTTGAATATTGGCTTTATAGCGACTAGACTATATTTTTCGATATAACCATCCGAATCTATTTTGGAAAGGTTCACATTTCAAATAAATCTGATGCACAGACGTTAGTCTAATGTTTGAAGTGCCCCTACTTGTGTCTTAAGAAATCCATGTTTTGATACAGGGGGACCAAACAGTTTTCTCTCACGAGGTTTCGCGCGCCTTGTCGTGACAGAGAGGACCATATATGCCTTAATTGAATAGAAGGCGTTGCTTTTTCCTCTCTTTCCAAAAAAATTATAAAAATACAATTGACCGACACATCAGATGAAGGGTGGGATGGAGATGCTGCGCCGCTCTTCAGTATTTGCGGCTGAAGTGATGGACGTGTTTGACCGCTCACCAACCGACAAGGAGATAGTCTCACAAGCCAAGGCGTTATGCAGGGAATACATTCATTCCAGACTGAACCGTGCCGGGATAGGATGGTCCAAACCAGAGCATGGACTGGCAGCGTCAGGCGGAACACTTGGAGAAGTGTCCTCAGTTCTTCTTTGGCTAGGTAAAATAAACATGTTTTGTTTGCTCTTTTATGATTGCGTGTGTGCCAAAAGAAGTGGCATGCAAAATTAGAAATGCAGGCTAAAGACTGGCATGCATACATAACCTGCTGTTTTTGTAGGCACAACAACGTCTTTTTAACAACTTTTCCTGTTCTGCAAGTGTGTGCGGTTGGATTGAAAGGCTTGTGCTTGTCATTTAAAATGGTTTAAATGGCAGTGTTTGTGACCAATTCCACTTAGCTTAGAACATTTAAATGTGAATTAAAAAAGATGCACATATTACGCGTAAAATTAGTTAAAGATAGCAGTGTCACCCACCGACCCACCCATCTCTTTCTTTCTTCTTTTTTTTCATTTTTTTCTTTTTTTTTCACGTTTTTAGGAACGATTTCAGTGCAAATTCAGATTCAAGACTGTTTCTGTTGTATGTTGACAGGCGACGAGTTGGAATACTTACGTCCCAACATTTACCGTAATGTAGCGAGACAGCTGAACATCACAGTTGCGTCTGAGAATGTGGTGTCGGATGCCTTCTTAGCTGTGGGCGCAGACATTTTCTCCACAGGTACGTCTACACACTACCACATACTATTCTCAAGTCTATCAAGTATACCCATTTTTTTCTTCCGATCCCGTGGTGTGGCCTGGAATTTCATGCACAAAGTTGTTCAGCACCTATGTGTGCAGCAAAGCATAGTTCAGAACAGTTCAATATTACAGTGTATTTGTACAGTAACTATTTAATAATACCACCAAACATAGTTCAATTCAGTCCAGTCCAGTTCATTCCGTTATTGTTTTACAGTGTATGTTCCAAGTATCTCTTTGGGCACAAAAGCCCCCAGCACAGCTTGGTTTAGTTCACTCTACTTTGGTATTGCGTCTTGAACAATGCCACGGATTTTGTCAACAAAAACATTAGACCTTTCTGAGTGCACCCACCATGTTATTTTTATAAAAGAATTAGGAACCTTTGAGCGTCAATCAAACACAATGAAATTATCTATGGCCAGGAAGGTAGAAAGTTGTAATCTGTTTCATGTCAAGGAGGTAACAGAACTAATCTTATAGTACATTGTGTCACTATTTCTTTATGGAAGTCTAAAAATTATCTACACAACCTTCTGAAAACGCTTACATTATGGGAAAGAAAAAAACTCACATAAATTGTATGTATTATGACACCTTAACGCATACAATGAAAAGTCAGCTTTTACATTTAGTAGGCACCAAGAGACAGAGAAGGAGAAGATATAGAAAGAGAGAGGGTGACTTTAATGTTAATAAAGCCAGCCAAGACTAGGTAGATAGAGCTTTTATCATGTAAACACACTCAGCTTGTTGGAAATGGTCTCCTGCTGTTGTTGGCTTCACTACTGGTACAGTATAAGACACTCGACTTCTGGACCATATTTGGATACAAATGTTCCCATGAGAGCGGTTATTGCAGTCACTCAGGCCCCACCCAAGATTACCCTAGAACTCTAACAGGGGTTGTCCTTAGGGCAAAACAAAGCCTAGCATTACCAGGCCTTAAACAACAAAAATCAATAAGAGGCCTTTATCAACAACAAACACCACTTTTTATTTAAGGAATCCTTTGTCACTATTAATTTGATCAACAAGCAGCACTAATCTAACTCCATCATGGAAGATGTGTATTGTATAATAAGTTGTATAAACTTCTGCACATGACTGTAATGATGTATCCTTATGTGGCTTGTTTTTAGTGGATGCACATTGATGTTTTTATTCTATTCTATTCTGTTCTGTTCTGTTCTATTCTATTCTATTCTATTCTACCTATTCTATCTCCTATGTGTTCAACAATATTCGAACAGCTAGATGGTAGTGTGTTTACATGACCATAATGGACTGGCCCAGTAAGGCAATTTGAAATAAGAGGTTATTCTCTTTATGGGGATCTGGCCATGTTACAAATCATCTCCAACATTATAAAAGTGAGAAGGACTCTCAGTAATGAATATTGCTAAGAGGCCTCTTGATAACATCTCTTAAAAGTCAACCTAATAACAAACCAAATTTTGCCGCATCATGATTGTCGTAAATTTTTATTTGGTCAAACCTACATAGTGAAGTCTGTTCGTTGGTCTTGGACTTGACCAGGAGATTGACAGTTTATCTGAGTTGAGGCCTGTCCTTGTAAGTGCAGGAAGTCAATGGCTGCTACAGATTAGAAAACCACAGGCTAGGCATTTTGTAAGAGGACTGGACATTGTTTACACTCTTGAGTCTACATGCTATGTTTACTTTCAACTTCACGTTGGCATTCCATGTTAACACGGCAATACAAGTCTTAGGTATTTATCTACCACTACAAAAAGTAGGGCAGCCTCAATTCTACAAAAGCACTGATATTACAGATATCACTGAGCTAGCTAGTCTGTGTTGGTTTATTCATTGTGTTCCCAAAAGCGAAAATAACTGAAGAGTAGCTTCGGGGTTTTTCAAAGTTTGTATACATGCCATGGATGGCTCGTTGGCATTCTGAGTCCATGTGACTGTAGTGCAGCTGCACAAAGGTCATACATGGGTTCACAGAGCAACGGTCAGCTATGTTTGAAGTGTTGCCACTTATTACTTGTAAAGACAACCGATTTTGAAAGTGAGAGGAGAACAGCTGTGCCAAATAAATGGACATGAGCTCACCTCTGGGTGTTTTTGTGTGTAGCTTATTTGCTAGCTATCCAAACACACACAGAAATCAGACGCTGTTCTAACCATAAATGGTGCGTTGAATAATATAAAATAACCATGGATGAAGGTTGAATTAATGTCTGGGTGCCTAGTCTAATGAGAACTAATGCATGACTGTGGCGGTAGCGGCATGCCAAATCTGTGTCTTCCCTCTGTGTGTGTGTGGCTTAGCTAGGCATGTAGGGGATAGAGGCTAGCTGCTGTTGCCGGGGTGGTGGTGGTTATGTAAGGCCTCTCACTTGGCCCCCCTTTAGGGAGATGGTTTAGGCCTGTGGCGTTTTCTGATCCCACAGTCAGACGTGTTCTGCTCAAGCTTTTTTCCACACAGACTTCCCCAGCCACAAACATTTAAATAAAAAAAAAACTGAAAATGATGATCTCATATGATTGGTATCCATAATGAGTTTATGTCGGGTTGATGTTTTCGATTATTGGTTTTCCTTAAGATTGAACAGCAAAGGAAGGAAAACAGATTAGAAGCACAATGAAAAAGAAAAAAATTAAATCCGTTATTCGTCAAAGTACTTTACATGCAATCTGTTTAGAATTGTACCTGGTGTTCATTGTATATTGTATAATTTTTGTTATGGGAACAATGAAACAATATAGAATACTGTAAAATAAGCTTGTATGTCGTCTCTCACAGTCATAAGACATCCTCATTATTCCCAAGAGAGAATGGTAGATCGCTCAGCCACTAAAGGACCCCATACTATTTGTTTTCATACCGACAAAAAAATTATAGTTTGGTATCCAAAATAGTTTTGGTTTGCTTTTCAAAAGCAAAAAAACAAACAACAACAAAACACAACAACAAAGAAACTGTTGTCTTTAATGCTTGAATGCTCTCAAAGCATGCCTTGCGCTTTGGCCCCATTCACACCCTGTCTTTGCATCTCTCCTCAGGTGTGACGTGGGGGAAGGTAGTGTCGCTATACGCTGTGGCAGGGGCCTTGGCTGTGGACTGCGTACGGCACGGCCACCCGGCTATGGTACACACCATCGTGGACTGCATGGGGGAGTTTGTTCGTAAGAGTCTGGTCACCTGGCTGAAAAAGAAAGGAGGATGGGTAAGAAGAATAAATAATAATAATAATAATAATAATAATAATCAAAGGGATGCGTAATAGATGATGATGCAGCATACTGCTGTTTAGAGGCATTGTTATAATAGCCATGGTTAGTATTGTGTCGAGTTGAAAATAAATGCTGATCCTGCATCAACATTGGCTTTGAAATTAAAATGCATTAGATTAGCACGGTCAGATTATCTGCTGTAATGGCAGGATTTAGATTGACTGCGAATATATTCAGGAATGCACGTATGGTTGATGTATTAGCCATTGACCACAGCTGCATGTCGTAAAGTAAGCTTAACCTTCTGTTTGGGAAGTTGAAGGGGTTATAATCCGTGGCTGGAGGGGTCACACCGGTGACAGGATGTCTGCAGACAATATAACCCTGGAAAGAGTGTCACTTTAATGGCCCGCAATCTAAACCCAATATATGAGTGTGTGTCTTTACAATCAGGACACTCCCATTTTACTACATAAGAATGCTCATCACCAATGTATTTTGTCTTTCCATCCGAACAGTGTCTTAAACACTGTGTGGACTGACCCTTTCTATGTAAGAAAGTATCTTGTTGAATAAAACGTTTATATTGAACTTCATCATTAAGTCTCACCGTGTCTAATATTTAGAATTTCCATAACACTGCCCTACTATGTTGATTGGTTGAGATAAAAAAAAGCTTTCAGTTATGAAATGTTTCAAGTGAAATGTTTCACAATTGTGTTAAATTGTTGAATGTAAATTATTTAAACTGTGTAACTTAAGTGTAAGCCTCCCAATGATCCCAATGGAGAGTTGTGGTGAAGCATGTAGTCCTTAAGAGTGGAAAGTATTGGTACTTTTTTACGTTGACGTGTGCCAAACTGAGAATGCGTGTAGTCTTGTCTTAGACAAGTGCAGAAACATACTTATATAGGGTTAGGGAAAGTAATGACTCAGTCACAGCTTTTAACAGTTATTAAATGATTGCAGTTATTGTCCAGTTCTGTTGTCTCTAGCGTGAAACAGGCAAGATATATTTTAAGTATCAGTTTAAACCTACTTCAAAGCTTTCTCCTGGCACTTCTACATTTAGTTAATATGTCTTTATTAGGATGATGTTAAAAAGCATGTGTTTAAAGACATTCAATTAGATATTTCACATATTAGATTTATCATAAATTATTATTAGATTAGATTGTCAGGCGGTATCTAAACTGTTTCAGTCTGAAATACATTTACAAGGACAAAACCATTTACTAGCTTTTTTACAAATAGGGACCTAAACAAATGCCTGGACCAAATGTAGCCACACTACCAAAGCCGTGACCGAAAAGGTTAGCTTTATCAGCATGCGGAAAACACTTGAGAAAAAAAATTTGCATAATGTAGTTCAGTGAGTCTTCAGGCAGAAGAGAAGCAGGTTTTGGCGAGGAGCCTCGATCTGTTCTTTTGGCAGGGCTTCAAAGAGAACTTAGTCCCCACTAGACAGAAATGCTAGTGTTGAAGTGGACACGGAACGTAATTAAAGATAACCATTTTGTTTAATCTGGTCAGACTGCCTGTTCTCTGCCGATGCCACCCCCCCCCCCCCCACCCCACCCCACCCACCCACCTCTCCGGCCCCCTTCCCAAGACAAATTGCTCTTGCAAATAAGTAGAGCGTCACAAAATGAAATACAAAGCGTTGTGTAACCCGACCAAAAAAGGACAATCGGACTGAGGGAGCTGTTTTCCATTACTGTTTAGAGTCTTTGTAGTTGCTGTTGTTGATTGTTGTTGCTGCTGGGGTTAGTTAGTACCTTCATTCTTAGACCTTCAAATAGAGGGCTTTCTGTAAAAACGTAAAGGTCATTTCCCTGTTCCCTTTGTGCACTTTTCTTTTGTCTCAAAAAACAACAACCTTTAACATATTGTTAAACTTGTCATGTTGAAGTTTAGTGGTATTCAGATAACAATGTTGTCTTTGGCTATGAAATGGCATATTTCTGCGTCAGCCACGTGTCCTTTTGAAACAGTTTCACCGGAGGTTTTAAAACAGCGATTTAATTTGTATTCAATATTCCAAACTTGACTCTATTATGAAGATCCCTGTAGCCATGTTTATGCTTTCCCTACAACTTTGGGCCCCAAGAAAGCCCGAATTGTACTTTCCATTTATATTACACGGGAATCCAACTTTTCATTTACTGTATACATAATCTAGTCAAATAATTATACCTATCCATTTCTATTACATTTAGTGTTTTTATTAGCCTGCTTTGCAGGCCTAAAGATTAGTTTTTAACAGAAAAGTATTGTTATTATTATATTTAGGGGTAAATCTACCAGTTATTCCAAGGCAAGACTAGTAGACAATAAAAAGGTTAACTTGGTCTTATTTTGTTGTTTGACTCAGGTCTGTATGTGGAGGCACTTTGTCATGTCAATATTGTTACTCCATAGTGTCTTCATGTTTTTGTTTTTTTGTCACAGGGGGATGTAACGAAATGTGTGGTCAACACTGACCCCAGCTTCCGCTCTCACTGGTTGGTATCGGCCGCCTGCACCTGTGGACACTACCTCAAAGCGATTGTGTTTTACCTTCTCAGGGAAAAGTGACCCTTTTTGTAGGTGTTTTTTAGGAACCAGAGTATGAACAGTCTTCCTCTTTTTTAACTTCTGAGTCGTAACCATGGTCGTAGCGTAGGACCTTTCCGCCGAGTCCATGGCAACCGCCGCTTTGGATCCTGTGTACACCTTTCCATTTACTTCTGCACAGAGCCGCTGTTGAAGAGCACCCTCTACTTTCACGGACAATGTGAAATATCCTGGTCTCTCTGCTTCACATTTTATGTTTGCTATTTGAGTATGATGACATTATGACACGCACACTAAGTTAGCTTAACGTTATGTGGTTTGTCAAGGTTATGTTTTGTTTTTGTTGTGTAGGTTTCCAGAGTTGTTATTCCTTGATTGGTATATCAGCTTCCATAAGTCTTTTTGTAAAGAAAAAAGGCTTTGGATAGCCAAGAAAACACGGAGCAGAAATCACTGTTTTCTGTTTGTATGTTGAGGTCACACTTCCCTCTAGTGGTTGAATTGTTAAATCACTTTAGACATTTGAGATGTTCTATCATCTTACCAGGCACATCTTGTGCAAACAAAACTGGTATTGAATGAGTAATGTTTTTTATTATACTCTGTGTCACTGTGAATGTGTGCTTGACTGCTTCTGTAGAAATGTTTGTAACACAATGCAGTCTTACTGTTTTTAAAGTCAAAGCACTTTAGATATTATGACATATTTATTCTATGAATAACTTTTATTTTTTGGCATGTAACACTGAGTGTCCAGTAAATAAACAGATGTTATGTTTTAACCTGGTTCAGTTATTTTTTATTTTAATTTTTTTTATAAAATAGCATGTTTGGGTTAAACAAGTGAGCTATTGTTTTAAGGTCAATAGACACAGTCTTTTAAATATCAGCCATGGGGTGGATGCAGATGCTTTTTTAGTCTGGATTCCTGAGGCTTTTGTGCTTACACAACCGTTTAACCTCCAAGTGTAGTCGATTGATTGTAGATTGTTTCGTGATTTCCTCTGTTGCAGTGATTCTTGCATAATAAAAACTAAATATATCCTATCAGAAACGGAATTAAGCCAAGTTATATTGGTCATTAGCAGACACTACAGACTTATGAGAACGTGAGAATAAAGATGAATAAAAATTAAAATCTATTGCCAGGAAAACTATTTTTAAATAAAAACACTTGTATTTTAAGCATATATTTAAACATTTAAAAGGATTTATATGCGTTAAGCTACATGAAAACAACTTGTCACGAGACATATGACACGTTTCAGGATGCACTTCACATAATATAGCCAGGATAGTTTGAAGCTGTCAAAACTAAGTTGAAATGCTGATCTCCATACTATGTGTACAGGATGTGTCAATGTAGCAGACGCCAGCAAATTAGGTACAGATTTGTGAACGTTGCGTACGTGGACTTGAAAAACAGTCGCCTTGTCCACAACAGAACACCTCATTGGACGCGGTAAGAAAATCCCTCCTCTTCCCAAATTCCGTAGCATTTTGTTCCTTCCCATTGGACTTCGCAACAAAACAAGACGGGTGTAAAATCGTCGGGATGGATGCAGGTAGGTAGGCAGAATTTCGGGTGGAATATACTTTCGTAACATTAGTTTGTGTTTTTTAGCATTGGCGATTCAGCCAAAGACAAAGTATTCACTGACTATTGCTAGCAAAAGCTGACTCATTCATGCAATCAGGCTAGCGTTATCTTGCTAGCTAACTTTAGCGCTACGAGGAAGAGGAGCTACCGTCTTGTCTCTGTCCAGTTTAGCCTGCCTGGTTGGCTAGCAAAAGAAGTATATAAGTGCTGAACAGTATCATTGATCAGTATGACTTGGCCACGGAAAGTTGACAGTTGTCTATAGTTTATTGTAAAAGATTTTATGTTTCGAATGTTTCTATTCTCTGTGCCTGCCTGTCTGGCAAGCTATCTGTCTGCCCTTGGTCTTGTCTCCACTAACGTCACGACAGTGACATCTTTCAAGTAACAACCACTGACTGCACTGTCATCATTCCAGTTTAATTTAGCTGCCAACAAGACTCGGCACCATGTTTGTTTACCTGCTAATGCTGGCATTATACATTACAGCTACTTTGACATACGACACTCTTCGCTTTGAGGTGTTTGAAGATTTCCCTGAGACTTCAGAACCTGTGTGGATCTTGGGGAAGCAATTCAATGCGCTTCAAGGTAGAGAAGATAACAAAGGATATCGTGTGTGTGTGTGTGTGTGTGTGTGTGTGTGTGTGTGTGTGTGTGCGTGTGCGCGCGATAGAGAGAGAAAGAGAGAGAGCGCGCTTTGTCTTTCTGTTATAATGGCCTACTATGTAGACTGATGTATTTGAGAGAACCACACAGACATTGACCCATCATCACCATATTTTTGATGCTTAATATGTTCTTTGTTTTTTTAAGAGAAGGATGACATACTTTCAGATTACACTTCACGGCTTTGGTTCACATACAGGAAAAACTTTCCAGCAATTGGTGAGTTGCCATAACCATGAGGTCACACATCACACAGTTACTTTCATAATTATACAGACACATTGTAATGAATTCCGAGTGTCTTTTAGGAATGTAAATAAACAAACAATGCCATTTTTATAATAAACCACCTCATGAGATTGTAGGAAATATGAGATACTAAAATAAGAGGTAGTCTTGAGCGATAACAACTTTTCAATGTGTATTTCGAAACCATTTGTTCCAGGAGGGACAGGGCCAACATCTGATACAGGCTGGGGCTGCATGCTGCGATGTGGGCAGATGATCCTAGGCGAAGCCCTGGTCTGCAGACATTTAGGCCGAGGTACGATTGCTTAGATTTAGGCTGGCTGTCCCATAAAGGTCTAATTCCTAGAGAAAACATCAATACTAAAAAAGATTAGAGTGAGCCCGGTAGAGTTAGTTGCCTATTTGGATACCATCTTTCCTTAAATGCATGCAAAGCAGGCACACAAACTTCAATGTTAAACTAACTGCGATTGTGTAAATCTTTACCTAATTAAACAAGTTGATAACCTCCTGGTATTGGGCCATATTCCAGAGTCTAACTTTACAAATGCCTCTATTGGATATTGTCAAAGCCATTCTACTATGCTGCACTAAGTGATATAGAACACAGCAGGGTAGATATGAATGTTCAGCTGTGACTTGACCGTACAATCAGAAGCTTGTTTTATAAGCTGAAATCACTGTCTTATTTGTCTCAGACTGGAGATGGGACAAATGCCAGAAGCCAAGGGAAGAATACACTAGTATTCTCAATGCTTTCCTTGACAAGAAAGACAGCTACTATTCCATACATCAGATTGGTAAGAGCTGATTTACTGAAGTTCTCATCCTGAATGAGTCAAGAGACTTATACATTACATTACATACATTTAGCAGATGCTTTTATCCAAGCGACCTACAAAAAAATTGTGCCTACAAAAGATAAGGTAAAAACAACAAGTCAGGTAGATAAAACAAGTGCATCCCTAACCTAATCACCTATAACTAATAACCATGCCAGTGTGTTGGCTAAGTTGAGAGTTGGCATTAATAAAGCTTTTGTTTATGGATTCTGTGTGTGACTGTTGGTTACTGCAGCCCAGATGGGAGTCGGAGAGGGGAAGTCCATAGGAGAATGGTACGGCCCAAACACGGTGGCACAAGTACTCAAGTAAGCACACTGGGAGAAACATACCGTCCATTATAATAGTAATCATTGGGTTTATTTATTTATTTAGATAACTCTTTTCTAAACAAATATGATAATTTCTACGTCTGCATATATCTTGAAAAATATTCAAACAGCTGTATTATGCAGGATATCAGCAACCCCCCCCCCCCCCATAATTGTCTAGCACAAGCCTACGCACTTGCATTTCAGGCACAGAAATGTTCCTTGATTTAAGCCCTGTGATGACTATTGTGCACAGCGTTAGCAAGGAGACATGTAGCTTATTCTTTCAGGATATTTCTCCTAGCTAACACACCTATTGTCTGCAGACAAATCAATAGGACACAATTCCCAAAGGTGGTTGGAATTCAATCTCGCATCCCTCCCAGGGTTAGATAGAGCCATTGGACCTCTTTCAATGCCATCAGCAATCAGCCAATGAGAAACACTCCCTTTGAAAATCAATGGTAGCTGCTCCACTGCCTGGGTTTAGTGAGTTGTGTTTCCTTTAACAGTGTCTCAGGTCATGCATGTTATTGAATGTAAAAATGTTTGCCCCGTTTAGAATCTACTTCTTGCAACTCAATGTTTTTTATGCCCTATGTCATGGCTCTCATCTAGGAAACTAGCAGCGTTTGATTCATGGAGCCGGTTAGCTGTTCATGTGGCTATGGACAATACTGTTGTCATTGAGGAGATCAGTAAGTGAACTGTCATCACAATGACACTTTATCATCATGAGCTTTTCCTTTTCAGAATGAATTGAGCAAAAACAGTTAATAGATATTACTACCACCTATAACATATGAAGTAAATAAAATGCATCAGTCTCACTTAAAGGTGAAGGTATGTTGCAGTGTCTACAAATACTCTTACTAGAGCCAGAACTTAGAAATATAACATAAAGAACTTGGACCCTCCCAAAGCTATCTGCTTAAATGTCATAAATCCCTTGTATTTCCCCCATTCAGAACGTCTGTGTATGCCTTGGCTGGATTATGGAGGGTCAGCCTTTGCGGAGCCGGCGGAGGGGGCTCGACAGGGTTTCAACGGCTGCCTGGAGGGTGCCTGTGCCCTGGCCGACGAGGAGACCGCTTTGTGGAAGCCGCTGGTACTACTGATCCCTCTCAGGCTGGGCCTCAGTGACATCAACGAGGCCTACATCGAGACCCTGAAGGTGAGACACAGTCGAGATGTGGCACCCACAGACACAGATTACCAACGATTCTGATAAAAGATTCCCACAGACACAGATTACCAACGATTCTGATAAAAGATTCCCACAGACACAGATTACCAACGATTCTGATAAAAGATTCCCACAGACACAGATTACCAACGATACTGATAAAAGATTCCCACAGACACAGATTACCAACGAGATAAAAGATTCCCACAGACACAGATTACCAACGATACTGATAAAAGATTCCCACAGACACAGATTACCAACGATTCTGATAAAAGATTCCCACAGACACAGATTACCAACGATTCTGATAAAAGATTCCCAAAACAACAGATATTACTAACGATTCTGATAAAAGATTCCCAAAGCAACAGATATTACCAACGATTCTGATAAAAGATTCCCACAGACACAGATTACCAACGATTCTGATAAAAGATTCCCACAGACACAGATTACCAACGATTCTGATAAAAGATTCCCACAGACACAGATTACCAACGATACTGATAAAAGATTCCCACAGACACAGATTACCAACGATTCTGATAAAAGATTCCCACAGACACAGATTACCAACGATTCTGATAAAAGATTCCCAAAACAACAGATATTACTAACGATTCTGATAAAAGATTCCCACAGACACAGATTACCAACGATACTGATAAAAGATTCCCACAGACACAGATTACCAACGATTCTGATAAAAGATTCCCACAGACACAGATTACCAACGATTCTGATAAAAGATTCCCACAGACACAGATTACCAACGATTCTGATAAAAGATTCCCACAAACACAGATTACCAACGATTCTGATAAAAGATTCCCAAAACAACAGATATTACTAACGATTCTGATAAAAGATTCCCACAGACACAGATTACCAACGATACTGATAAAAGATTCCCAAAACAACAGATATTACTAACGATTCTGATAAAAGATTCCCAAAGCAACAGATATTACCAACGATTCTGATAAAAGATTCCCAAAGCAACAGATATTACCAACGATTCTGATAAAAGATTCCCAAAGCAACAGATATTACCAACGATTCTGATAAAAGATTCCTGAAGCAACAGATATTACAAACAATTCTGATAAAATATTCCCAAAGCAACAGATATTACCAACGATTCTGATAAAAGATTCCCAAAGCAACAGATATTACTAACGATTCTGATAAAAGATTCCCAAAGCAACAGATATTACCAACGATTTTGATAAAAGATTCCCAAAGCAACAGATATTACTAACGATTCTGATAAAAGATTCCTGAAGCAACAGATATTACAAACAATTCTGATGAAATATTCCCAAAGCAACAGATATTACCAACAATTCTGATAAAATATTCCCAAAGCCACAGTTACCAACAATTACTTTGATAAAAGATTCCCATAACTTCAGATATTGCCAATGATTGGGATGCATATTCTTTCGCCTTTGTTTGTTGGGTCATATTTAGTTAGTTGGGTTACATCATATTCATATTTTCTCAGAAAACGATTGTGTGAATATGATTGTGCTTACACAATTCGTTGGCTTAATCTATTCATTAGTAATTAAGTGAAGCACAGGGAATCCACTGTCAGAAAGATAAAACACTGAAAAACCATAGCATGTGATTATTAATTTACCTACTGTGATATAATACTAGATAAAAGCTTAGCTAACAGTAAACTTAATTTACAAGTTTAGTTGAATTTAGACCAACATTAATTAACATACTAGATATATAAATGTATTTTGTGTTCACAGCAATGTTTCATGCTGCCCCAGTCCCTAGGAGTCATTGGAGGGAAACCAAACAGTGCCCATTACTTTATCGGCTATGTCGGTATGTAACGCTCCAGCTTCCAAAGTGAAATAATGCACAGATGCAAATACCCTTGGACAGCTCACTTTAGTATTCTCACATTATAAATTTAAGATATGGGTTTTCTGCACACTAAGATCTGAGACGGTGGTTCAATTAAAACTATTGAATTTGAAGATTTACTTGTTGCAATAATTGTTGACGGTGCTTATTCTCTGGCGTTTTCTTAGCTTATTACGCCATACTCTAAAGGACTTATTATTTTTTTCTTTTTAGGGGATCAACTAATTTATCTAGACCCCCACACCACGCAAGCTTCAGTGGAGCCCTGTGAGGACGTCCAAGTTCCTGACGATTCCTACCACTGTCAGCACCCGCCTTGCCGCATGCACATCTGTGAACTGGACCCGTCCATTGCAGCAGTAAGAGAAGCAGCACTTGAGGATATGAGGCTTTGTAATGCTTCAGAGATGGCTACACATTGAACTTCAAGTTCAACAAGACAATAACCTTTTCTTTTTTTGTATGTACAAAAAGAACAATAATATCGTGTGATGTAAAGATAAGATATTTTCTATATCACATTAATGTCAATACGAATAATGACCTGCTAATCACAACACATTAGATTAACAACGAAATGTGCCTTCTTTAGCAAGTAAACGTTTTGCTGGTCATCTAAATGATGACGCAACCTGTGAATGAGACAGATTTTCTGTTACGCCATCCAATTGCAGTTCTGTTTTTCCGTTTTCTCAACAGGGGTTCTTCTGCCAAACAGAGGATGACTTTGATGACTGGTGCATGCGAATCAGAAAGGTTTGTTTTTTCCCCTTCTCCAACTCACAAGTTTCTCTCTTTATATATTTTATAATGCATACAGAAATTGCTATAAAATCTTTATGTTAGCAAATGTGTTTTTAAAAAACGGGGTGTGATTCAAATAACGTGTAAAAGCATTTTCATTTTTTAGATGTCTTGCACACGAGGAGGCCTACCTATGTTTGAGCTGGTAGACAGCCAGCCCTGTCACACAGCCAGCATGGATGTGCTCAATCTAACACCAGGTACATACCATTATTATTATTCATTTATTTAAACAGGGTAGTCCACCATGCTGCTGCAGACATCAGTCCTGTTGCATGTGTGTTTAGAATCATGTATTTATTATCATAGATAAAATTGTATTGCTCAATAAATGTCAACAGTATAAAATGTATTTAATCAAATTAAAACTACAATTTATTTTACTCTCCCACTCTCCAGATTTCTCAGATTCCGATAGGTTGGAACGTTTTTTTGACTCTGAGGACGAGGAGTTTGAGATACTGTCTCTGTGAGGATGAAGAGGATGAACACGATTTTTCTGTCCCGGCAAACGGCCGACAGGTTCTTCCCCTGTATCAGACAGGGAAGGCAAAAAGGAGGGAGGATGGTTACTAATGACGTCTCGAGCAAGTCCGGCACCAAACGGCGTAGTCAACCGTACTCTCCTCTCAACAAACTGCTGACTGCTGTGTTCGGAGAGACAGTCTAGCAGGAGGAGTTCAAGAGAAATATTCTGTCTGCACATCATTATTAAGCCACCATCACCACATTGTGTGTGTTTTCTAATTTCAGTCTTAACACTTTGAATGTTTATTTTGAAGTGATACTGTGCCTTTCCCCTGCCCCGCTTCCTGCCCCTAAAACGCAAACAGAAATGCCATACATTTACGCTGCTTGGTCATAATCTGAATTAGGGTCCTACATGTTTTTTATTGTAGATTTGTAAACAAAGCAGCTTGAACAGTTTATCATTAACCACTAAGCTGTAGCAACAGATGAAAGGAAAACCAAATGTAGTCAGTCAGCAGGATAACCGCTTGTATTCATTGTAAAGACTTGTACCATTGTCATGTCCAACATCTGTACACAAGTTCATTTAAAGATTATTTATTTACACAGCACACTGTGTAGAACATGGAGGAAAAAAATGTAATAATAAAAAAAAGCTATTATAAAAGTTAAAAAAAAATGTTGTGTAACACTTTCAAGTTTCTCTTCCATGTGAAGTAACTGAATATTTGCTGAAGATATTGTTAATGCATATACCATCTCAATGACCAAGAATTTTCCTCCTTCAGTAGCTCTGTTGTACTTTGTAATACTGTGTTAGTTGACAAATGTATGATCATTACACCAGGTGTTAGTCTTTTGAACACTTGGAAGTATTTTGAATACTTTAGAAAGGACAAAGTCACAACACTTCACTTCCATAATTCTCCAATTGGTTCATTCACTGCTCTTTCGATGACGTCTATGCAGTTATTCTTAATGCTTGTGTGCACATCCTCAATGCTTTGGGATGCATCAATCACCTTAAATGAAAACAGTAATACGTTAGAAAACAGTGCTATAATTATACATTTGATTTATTATAGCGCTTTTCTGAAAGACGCTAGACACAGGCCGCCTTAGGGAAGCTTCAGTACTGCTTGGAAGAAAATGAAACATGCTTTCCTTTTAGGTAAGAACAATTTAGCATGACTGCCAAATGTAATAGATTTTTGCTCTAAACTGAAAAACAAAGTTAAAAAAAGACAAATCCCCTTGATAAAATCCTGAGGTATTCTTTCCCCATGCAGCTTACCTTCCAGTTGACCGAAGGGTCCTCCATCAGTTGCTCAAACTTCTTCTGCACGTTTCTCTGGAAAACGCTGGTCTCGTATCGCTCACCTCCAAACTGGCCTCTGAGTGCAGCTTGGGCGGGGTTGAGTTCAAGGAACATCACAAGATCTGGCTTAGGCAGACCCACATCCGGCATCTTACACCAGTCCAAACTGAAGCCCTTTGCTCAATGAAGACGGCATAATACCAATAGGATTTATACCATACTGCGAGGCCAGCAATCTTGGATTTCAACGAATGAACTGTACTTTTTTCCACTTGACTGCATAAGTGCATATAATAACGTAATGTATTAAATTATTTATGGTATTGCAAATAGTCAAAAAGAAATCCCAGTGCATGTCAATGTTTGCACAAACAATGTACTGAAAAGCACAGCCCATAAGTATGAATACATGTATTGTGAATAGTAGTGTACTGTGTAGTGACTTACCGGCTTGGCACTGGTAAAAGCAACACCAGAGAAGGCATAGCGATCCACAACCAGATTAATACCTTTATTAAGCTTCTCTTTGATCAAGGGACTGTGGATCAGCCCATTCATTGGGAATATCCAATAAAGTAGCAGCAGTAGAGTACCGGAAATAAAAGAAAACACACAATGAGGAAAAAAAAACATATGCAAAGCATAATCAATCTTGTTATTTGGACTGCTGATATGTTTGCAAAATGTTTACACATGCATGGCTTGTCAGTTTCAGTATTATCGTCATTATTAACATTATTTCAATATAGGTAATATTGTTGTCATAGATGAACCTTATTGAACCCTACCGGAGCAGAGGTTATGTCTTGGATGAGCAGGTATTATACATATCTTACACAAGTTCCCATCGGTTGGCAGAGAAGAGAAGATGCACTGTGTGGTCTTCAAGGTTGCTTGTCTTTTGGAGGTAAGCGTTGATTAGCTGCCCAATCATAGTAGTTCTTTCTTTAAAACAAAGTAGATGATAGTGATATACGTTTTATTGATGATTGTCAGTAATTCGTTATTCAATTGAATTGACTGCTTGAACACGTTACCTGGAAATCGAATAAGCTCAGTTGGTCGGCCACTTCGTTGTAATGCCTCAACGAGCTTGCTACATTGCGTAGTTTTCCCAGCCTTATCTACTCCTTCGAGCACAATGAGAGCTCCTCTTCTACAAGTCATTGCAAATTCAAGTATTTATATTTTTGTTGCGCAGTCTTTCAGTTACGCGCCATTATCAAGGAATAAACACGGAAGTAGGATGTGACGTTCATTTCCTGTTCGAATTTGTTATTTTATAGCCAGAGGAGATGTGTTATCTGTAATCAAACTGCAGATAAATTATAAATGTTGTATGTATGCGTTGTCGTTGTAAGTAGGCAGTGTTAGTTGGACTTCATTGAAGCAGGCAGACTTTTAATATTCCGTAATCTGCGGGAGCATCCAAGCATCAGCAGCAGTTTACCAGCGCCATCTGCCTGTGGTGAATGGACTAGCCTACTCCGCGATACTTCGATAGTTCACCAATTTTCGATTTTTTGACAGTTGACTATGATCAGTGTGGTGTAGGCTACAACGAACAACCCATTTAAATGCCGGTGGTCGGAAAAATATGTGAATTTCACTTACATTGAGCCTATAACCCGAACTTGTTCAATATATAGCAGGGGCGTAGGCGCGATTTTGAACCTGGGGGGAACACTGAAATTCATTGGTTTTTTTATAAAGCATAGATACTGTATATATTATATAGCCTAACAAAAACATTTATTGTTTTAGAAATCCAAATCCCGTTTGACATGCTATTATTGCCTGTCATGAAATAAATAGCAAAAGCCTTCTATTTAGAATGGTCTTATTTGTTAAAAATTTAAAAACACTAGGAGAGTGGTAGATGAATATGGTTTCCATTCTGTGTTAAACATGTGCATTGTGTTCTCCTGGCAGTATTCCGGTCCCTTAGAGATCTACATCTAAACAGACAGCAAACCAAATGGTTGTGTAATAAATCAATCAAGAAATTAATTCGTTAAAACTTTATTTTTATGGCACATTTCATACAAAAAAAGTAAATGTGGCTGAATGCGCTTCACAGTTTAAAAACAAATTCAAGTAGATTAAATTGTTACACCTTGCTTTTATGGCAGTGTTTCAGAGCATCTTTCAAAGCTCCAATCACCATGTCAACGTGGGCCTTGCTGCTGTTACATCCCATGAGTCCTACGCGCAACACCTGAAGAGAGCAATCATCATGGGACTTTTATTCATAATCGAGATTAATACAGTTGTGCACTTTACATAAAAGAGCAAAATAAAACAACTGTACTACTTTATTGCCTCTGACTCTTAAAGACGGGGACACAGTCCTACTGATAATACTCAGAACTAGTTCTGGTACATGCTAGCGTTACTCAGTTTCTCTCACCATCCCAACGGAGGGTCCAAGGCCCCCAGAGATCTCTAGATTGTGTGTTTTCATGATGTAGGTTGTGATCTCCTTCCAGTCGTACCCAGGAGGGGCAACTATCGTCGTCACGGTGGGCAACCGGGCACCCTGCCAAAGTTTCAAAAGTTTCAAAATGTGTACATTTTTATCCGTAATGAGTTTAAAAAAATAAAAAAGGTTATACATACAGTGGAATGCACTTTATACATAGATGTTGTTATTTGTTTAAGCTCTCAGCTGAAAACACGTGACTGATATATTTGGAGTTCAAAAGTCGAGGTTCAGTTGGCCAAATATGGTTTCGCGTCAGTACTGCCAGTAGGGTCAATAACGATTGCACTCACTTTGTCTTGGACAAATAATTTGAGCCCCATCCTCTCCAGAGCAGTATGGAAATACTCCGCCACCTCCCGGTGTCTATCCCAAGAGCTTTTTAGACCCTTAGGGAACACACACAAGGGTTTGTGGGTAATGTGTACGTACAAGTTGCAGGCTGAATATTTGTTGGTGCACCTTAAATCTTTTTGGACCCACACAGACTTATTTGTGATAATTATCTAGCACAGACAGCTTGGCGTAGCTGTCAATTTGATATCAAATTGTTTCAGAAAAGTGTAAAACATTGCATCTTCTAATAAGTATTTCTTACCTCTTCAGCAAGTATTGACAGACTTTCTCTTAGCGAATAAAAGCCAGAAATAGGAGCCGTGTGATGGTATCTATAGTGAAAACATCTGTAATGACTAAAGAGCACTATGAAAAAAGCTGCATTTTCCTTGGTAGCTATTATCTTATGTGTGTAGTGTCTTTCAGTGCTATTTAAAAAGAAAGCTTGATTTTCATTATGTTTTCCTTGTACATGCAGTGTAATGTTTTCCGAGTACATACAGTATACTGTAGTAGAATAGGAGTCTCACGTTCTTGTGGGTTTACCATCGCATCCCCAGTAGTTGGCGAGCCAGCTCATGTCCAAGAAAAATGACACCGGCTTTATTTTACGGTTGAAGATTTTCTGGCTAGACAGAAGCAGAAATTCTTAAATTAAAAGTTACTTTTTAAACACAAAATATTTTAGTGCAAAGTGTTGAGGCTTTTGCCCATCACAAGTAAATTGTACCAACATTCCCTCATCTGTCTGAATAGCATTCACCTAGTAGGAGCATTGCATGCAAATCCATTTGTTTAGATTCAACTTTTATTAGCCAGCTAGTTTTCTTACCAAGCTCTTTCACTGAAGGAGATGGGTGCCGTACCAGGGGGTGCATTCAGAACCTTTTGAGAGCCTGTGTACAAAATATCAATCCCTGCAAAGCCCCCCAATATGCACACTCATTAGCTGATCATCAATGAGTGTTCATTTATTTGGAAAAATTTAACACTAAATGTTAACTTTTTTTTTTTTATATCTCTGACCGTACCTTGCTTGTCCATATATATTGGGACCCCTCCCATGGATGCCACAGAATCAACAAGAAACAGGCAGTCATACCTGGAAAGAGAGAATAATGTTAAGATGCCAAATTACAATATATGTCTCATTTCCACTACATACCAGGAGGATTATAGCGAATGAGTTCTTATGGCAGTTGGTATTTGTGTGATATTACGGGCATTAAAGCAAATTTAAGTGCAAACTACAACTACTAAGTCCAGGCATGTCCAGCTGGGCGGAGGTCGCGGGGCAGACCTAGGACCAGGTGGAGGGATTATATCTCCACACTGGCCTGGGAACGCCTTGGAATCCCCAAGTCAGAGCTGGTTAATGTGGCCCGGGAAAGGGAAGTTTGGGATGCCCTGCTGGAACTGCTACCTCCGCGACCCGACCCCGGACAAAGCGGATTAAGATGATGATGATGATGATGACTATAACTACTATGAATTTGACACATGATGACTTCTGCTTGACAGTGAGGGAGTTTAGGTTGATTATGTACTCCAATAACAACGTCCTCTTTGTTTTAAATGTAATGCAAACAACCCCACAGCTTACTTGTGGCATAAGTCCCCAATACCATCTAATGGATGTGCAACTCCTGTGGAGGATTCTCCATGGGTAAGGAAGAACAGCACTGGCTTGTGTTCGGACAATGCCTGTGGTGAAAGGAATCATGACCAACTCAAACATATGGCAATTTGACAGACATCATGGCAATTCAAAATATATGAAGTACAGGGTAAAACAAAAGACTCAACTTATGTTTTTATTAAATGTTTTATTACCTGTTCAATTTCTGCATTCGTGAAATAACCACCTGCATGGGTTACTATAGAATTTACATTGGCACCTGTTGGATCAGACAAAAAAAATATGTATTTTATCTGCTTATAATGAATTAAAGAGTAGCTTCAACATAACCCATGCTGGTGTCAATTTTGTCAAGTACAAGTACCTATCCTTCCGGCCATGTCCCCCGCCCGTTCTCCCCAAATGCCGTTGACGGCGGTCAGAAAGCTCTCGCCAGGTTCCAAAACGTTGACGATGGCGCACTCCATAGCACTATGCCCCGCGCCACTCACAGCTATAGTCACGTTGTTCTGTGTCTGAAAGGCATACTGGATTCCACTTCTGATGTCACTCATTAGCTAGAATACATAAAACAATACTTGATGCTTTAGTGGAAAATACTGTTGTTGACAGATGACTTTATCTAACCGTATTTACTGATGAGTCAACTAAATGTTATATAGTTATAACAATATAGTATAATAATGTTATTTAAAAGTTGTGTCTATAGGTAATTCTTACTTTTTTACAAGACTAAAGTGTACACTGTTTTGCCTAAGTATAGGAGTGTTCGGGGAGACTATTGAGAATTTGTTTCACTCATGGAATCATGCTTTAAATCAGCCTCGATCACATTTCCTACACAAGATTTGGTCATTCTACATGTTAAAACATTCTACATGTTAACTTCAAAACTTTTATTTTATTTTTAACCCATGGCGTCATTTAGCCTACCTCAAACACTTCTGGATGCATGTGTCCAATAATAGGATTAGCCCCAGCCTCCAAAATACGAGGGGGCACGTTGGAAGGTCCTGGTCCAAACATGTAGCGATGAGGTGCCACAAAAGGTTTCTTTAGACATTCCGGTGGTGGCACAGAGAGAGAAGACATCATCTGTAGCTGTCAAGACACAGGTTAAGTAAAAACAGCTCTAAACTAAACCCTGCTCCTGTCGACTGTCCGCAGTAGTCCTTTTGACAGCGGGTCGTCTGATGTAACAGCCCTGTATCTGCTGGTTGTTTACACAATGTTTTTTTTGCTTTCACTCTCAAATCTTTCTCTTTTTTTTTGCTTTCACTCTCAAATGTCTTTCTTTTTCTTTTGTATGTATGTATTGTTGTGTGTTAATGCAAATGAAGACTGAATCTAGTGGCTTTTTATATTTGTAAAACTAAAGAATTATTCTTTACGCTTTCAATGCACTTGTTAATGATTAACCACAGTCTGAAATGTGACACTAATAACCCACTTCCGTTAGTCCAGTCTTGAAGGTAATAGTTACCTATTGTGATTTGTCTCTAGTGACTGACATTTGATTTACTGGATAGAAAGTCTTCATGTTTGTCTATTGATTTTGTGATATTTGTTAGGTAATATTTGGTTTATGTAGTTGTTTCATAATTTTTAACAGTGATTAGTCTGTGTACTCCAGTCAGACAACAATCAAACAAACACACACACATACACACGCATCCCAATTCCCAACACGCATAAATGTATACACGTAACACAAACTTATTTTTGCTACTCCAATCCCAGAATGATGAATTCACTTAAGTAGCATACGTGTATATTGGTCTTTGTTTTATCTAAGCTATAAAATGCTTATCTATAGGCTGTCTGTATAATTACGACATATGAAAGATTTTTTTGGGGGATAAAACACTACATTTTTTAATTACCAGCGTACGTGCAGTAATATGTAGAATAACAGAAACATAAAGACAAAATAAACCCAATGCAGTAAAGCCTCTTTATTTATTTTGTCAGTTATCATTCATCCCTGGCCTCTTTTAGAGTTGAGCCTCGTCTTTCCTCTGAGGGATGAAGAGGTGCTTCCCCCTGAGGGATGAAGAGGTGCTTCCCCAGTGGCTGAGGAGAGAAGGATCCCTCTCTGTAAACCACTTGTCCCCTGACAATGGTGGCACACACCTCCCCTCTCAACTTAACCCCCAGGTACGGAGTGAGCTGCAGAGAAAAATAAAGCAAGGACGAAGTTGGAGAGTTCTTCACTAATTCACTCCGGATTTTTCTTTCTTCCAGTTTTCATTTTTTGTTCATGATAGTGTTTTAATGTTAACTATTTTTGCTTGCCTTATTTTTATGTTGTATGCTGGTCTCTTTCACCTGGGAAGTGTAACCCAAAAAAAGTTATTCAACTGATGTCAACAATAACCGAACATGAGCCATGTCTTTACATTTGGACTGATAAACAGTGGTAACACATCTGTCAAAAGTCAAATGTGTCTGTAATCAGTGATTTTAAATCTCAATGATTCTCTCTGATAGTAGGGCCTATTATAAAATATAATGGAATATTTTATGCTCTTAATATTTCATCTGATATACGTATACTGTATGATGTTGTATACAATGTAGTGTTACTATAGTGGCCATTGCCGAGATGTTTACTCCCAGACAATAAATTATTTAATAAGTGACCTTCCATTAATTTCCTTGTAACTAGCCTCAAATTCTTTCTCTGGGTCCCAGATGACCAAGTCTGCATCGTGCCCGGGGATGAGACTGCCCTTCTGGTTGTCAAGGCGACAGAGCTGGGCTGTTTTCTGGCAGAGGAGCTTAACCACGTCGGGGAGGCTGAAGCCCCTCTGACTAGCTGAGGTCCAGAACAGAGGTAAACCTGAACCAATTGAACCATCGGAAGACGGTGGGAGAGATGGGACAATTTCAGCCACAGAATCCAAACAGTTTTCCCACACAACGACAAACTTAGGGTATCGTGTTCAAATCAGTGTCGAAACAAATTACAATCAATCAATCAATGAGAATTAGAATTAGAGTAATAATGTAATGGTCTTATTGTTCAAAGAGACACCGTGTATGAATAACCTTTGTGTTTTTGGCATAGTAGGAAGAGAGAATAACTGTGCTGATATAGTGTGTCACTGTACCAATTTGCCTTGGCAACAGACTTTCACCTAGCCACTCACTGTTTCAAAATAGTAAATGATTAGGCTGCCCTGTAAACTAGCGCTCTGAGTTTGTTTACTCCCCTGAAGACTTTACCCTCTTTCATGTGATCTACAGGAGGGTCCAGGGGGTGTATGTGGTTAATAGCTACTAGCTATCTTTGATATTATCATTCAAATATGATTACAGTTAGCATAAGGTACACATCGTAGGGGGCTGTTGTATTATTTGATGGCAACCTGCATTGTATCTCTTTAATAACCTTTATTATGATTCCTTGTTGAATGATTATCGCAATATTGGTCAGTTAACTATGGCGTGGATTTTTCCCATTCACACAAGGCACAGTTAGAGTGAGTTATAAAAACAATCAGCCAGGGATAGTACATTTCTAGTTAAAGCTGTGTGTGCTGGTAAAGGCCTGGGGAATGTATTAGCGGTTTGGCTACACGGTTACCAAATTGTAAGGAGGAGATTCCTCCCCAAGCTTGAGTGAAGTCCCCGCTGTCCAGTTTCTTCAGGTCAGGAGTGCAGGGAGAGTGATCCGAAACCACCATGTCGATCTGGCGCGTATTCAGCGCAGCCCACAACTCCTCCTGTTTGAGACAAAGATCCTTCAATTACTGACTATTACTGTTTTACATTTTTAAGCTCTATTTGTTTTCTGCAATATAAAAAAAAACGTAACTATAACTATAGTGGTTACAATAGAAGCAACTGTAGGTCGATGCTACACATTGTCGACCAAACTGTGACTTCACCCCCCCCCCCCCCCCCCCCCCTACAGTGTAAAGCACTTTGGCTGTCTAGAATAAAATAAGAATAAATGTTATAAATTATAATGAATTGTTATTTATTGTGCACATTGAACCTGGTTAGCATTGCCCCTGATAGGAGGACCGCACTTGAACTGTGTATTTTATATTCCCACAACAGCACCAGTTAATGACGTCCAGCTCTAATTGACTGAAACCTAGTGGCTACTGTGCACACTGAACCTGGTTAGCTTTGCTCCTGATGGGAGGACAGCACTTAAACTGGGTGCTCTATATTTCCACAACAGCTACAGTTAATGATGTCCAGGTCTAATTGCCTTGTGTCGAATTGTTTGCTACAATGGTAAAAAGAAGAAGAAAAAAGACATAGTGGCTACTGTGCACACTGAACCTGGTTAGCTTTGCTCCTGATGGGAGGACAGCACTTAAACTGGGTGGCCCCGGCAGGAATGTCCTCAGAGGAGAGGGTCAGGTAGTGGTGGGTGGTTTCCACGGTGAGGGGGGCCCCTGCCTGACGCGCTGCCAGGATCAGTGGCAGGGACTGGGCAGAGGACAGGTGGACTATGTGGCACCTCACCCTTGTTTAGATGGAGGAAAGTATAGCAATGTAGTGTATTTATTTACAATGAGGTATCTACAGATTAGGACAAACAATTTACCAGTATAGTACGTAGTATAAAACATACATACATCTACATAATTAAAAAGTGAATAACCCCTTGCTCTAACAACAGGTTAAATCAAGCACGGCGAAATGTTTATTTTTACAATGCTCAAATTATAAAATATTATATTTGATACTCTCATATAGGAAACTGCATGTATTGAAGTAATACAAATACATGATGTCATGATGTGAAGGCCATTGAACGTGTAAGACTTCTCACTGGTATTGCAGGCAGAGTTCTGTCACAGTTCTGATGGCTTCAAACTCCATGACATCTGGCCTGGATTTCAGAAAAGTGGAGTATTCTTTTGGGTCTGGTTTTAACAATAAAAATGTAAGATGAGATGGTTTTGTAATTGTTAAAGAATCAACCTAATTATTAATTATGCATTCTAATCAAGCGGCTTGGAAACACTTCTAGTGAAATAATGCAGAGTATTATATTGCCATGGTAATAAACAAAATGGATTTACCTTCTTCTTCCTGTGCCGGCAGGGGAACTTCCTGTTCTGCATGGAACTATAGACGAGATTGGAAAACCATGAATTTTATTACACACTGATGACAGATCTTAAGCAACGAGTGCGCATTCAACTTACTAAGTTGATAAACTATGTTGGATAGTGCCTAAGCTTGTAACTAAATCGTGATGTTTTTTTGTCCAAAAAGTGGTTACTGCAACACTGCCAGACAATTGATGTAGCAATCAGAAATGGAATGGAATGGAATTTACTTCTTTTTTTTTTTTGGTCCCAAGGGAAATTGCAATGTCATCATTAGGCCTTCAAAGAATGTTAAAAACCAACTCAATGCCAGTAGTGTTTGTTTCGTAGCCTTGGTCATACCAGGAGAACGGTCCCGGTTCCTTTGAGCTGTTCCATGGCTGTGTGGAGGTCACGGTTAGTGACGTGAGGGAACTCGTCCACTCCGCTGTGTATCAGGAAGCACTTGAACCCAGCCACCCCAGCCCGGATCATGGGTCGCAGTTCTAACTAGGATAGGGGGGGGAAAAAAACACAATGTAATGCATCAGTGTGGTCAACCTCATTTTGATATGTTTTTATTTTGATTTTAAGGGGTAAAGCCGTGCCTGGTTGTTAGGGATGACTCCTCCCCAGAAGGCCACGTCTACAAAGCACTGCTTTGCTGCTGCCTGCGTCTTCTCATAAAAGTTTTCTAGAGTGGTCGTTGGAGGGATGCTGTTGCTATGGAAATAGGAAAAAAGGATGATCAATTGTCTTTAGTCTTTATTCAATGAATTCATTGTTGTTTAAAGATAACTTAAATGGCTCTTCTTTCTGATAACTACTAATTCTGTGTAATTGTAAGATTTTTTTTTTTTCTGTTTCGGAATCCAACTTTCAAAATCCAAAGAATTACTTATCTCAAGCTCATTATCATCATGCTGTTTATCATGTGATTTGCATTCAGGGCCATCCTCCACAGCTTTCGTCTTGCATTATGTTTACCCTGCTGCTGTTTGACCTTTGACACTAGGGGGCTTGTTTACCTCCTTGAACCCTCTTTAGGGTGATGGGAGCTTATATTGAGGGGTATAAGAAGTTAAAAGAGACAGCGTCTTACAGCGGCATGTCCACGATGGTGGTGACCCCTCCGGCAGCGGCGGCCCGCGTTGCCGTCCAGAACCCCTCCCACACGGTGCGCCCCGGCTCGTTCACGTGAACGTGGCTGTCGACAATTCCCGGCATCACCAAGCGTTCCCCCACGTCCCACACCTGCCATTCCAAATCACTGATCTATAAGTCAATTCTCATGGGTGACACATTTTAACTTCACAAATAAAATAAAAAAAATACGTTTGTTTGTGCCTTTATATTTTCTCTCCAACAGGGGGAGCAAGCTGTACATGTAGTAAGGTGATGTAAAGGCCTACCTCACAGGCAGCATCAAGCTCTACTGAGGGGCTGGGATCTGAAAGGATGGCGTGGATTTTCCCTTCTTGGATCAGAATAACAGCAGGACGGATGTCGGTGCCGACCAGCACCCGTTTACTCCTAACAGCACAGACGGTCGACCCCAGCTCCATCCTTTTGATTTTCTTGTCTGTTTCTATTTGTATTATAATGCTCTAACTTTCCTTCTTGCCTTTAGCTTAGTCTCATGTGCTCACAGTTGGCTGATGTTCAGTGCACTCTTACGTTAGGGTTCCTCCCCCTGGAGTCTTGCGTAACGTTATTGGTTATCGTGCCTCCAAGGTTCATTGACCTAGACGCCGCCGCTGAACCAGTGGAGCTCCATGTGCTGTATCAAAGATCAGTTCAGCTTTTAAAGTCTGCAAGCCGGTTGTGCTCATCGACTAGACACTCGCACATACAATTATCCCATAGCATAAAGTCACTAGGCTGTAGTGAGTCTCCTGCCAGATCATGCTTAGGCTACCATAGGAGTCCCTTGTTGGCTTTTAATTAGTGTCTTTTTAAAGGGTGTGTTGTGGAGACACAGTAAGGTAACGTAGCCTCTTTAAGATGACCCATCAGACTAACACGTGGTGCTCACAGCTCCTCATCAATAATTCAGGCTTCAGCGCCACTGAGCTGAGACTTGGAGCTGATGAAGGATCTGGTCAGGCCAACATCGTTCATGCCTAGTCCTCTTTCTTAGCCACGTCCTCGTTCACACCCATGTTCTACTGCCTCTACTCTATTTACAGTTGAAGTCTTCAGTGTGAATACGGATGAAAATTCAGGTGCAGAATAAAACATTGATTTGTATGTTTTTAATGTTGCGGACTTGCAGATGACATGAGTTATAGTACTGTGGAGTTCAATCTATTGTGTGTTGTGAACAAAGCACAAAGCCCAGTTTGGTTCACGTCCACACAAGGGAGAGGAAGTGTTGCCGTCTTGTGACGTCACTGTTTGACATTTTTATATTCTCTGATTTCATCACACATTCTTGGGATGCAGATAGGAGAAATGTATTAAGTAGCCAGGAAAATTCACAACAAAAACATAAAGACTACAGGCGTGTTTCTAGACTGCAACTCTCACCTTTTTATACTCTTGCCGTTGATAAAGACAGTGGTTTAAGGTTCATCGTGTACTGCCGTGTACATTAGCAACAGGACGGAAATGGAACCCAAAAGAGGCAGTACTGCAAGCAAAAGCAGCCCTTAGACATACGGAAATAGTTGGACAAGTACAACATGGACGAGGAGGATTTGGACTTGGTACAAGTAAACAGAGATGGTCAAAAGCAACCCCTTTGGAACAACGCAAATTAGTGATAGAACAGATAGGCTACGTAAGCAAGAGGAAGCAGTAAGGAGCGCTAAAACTGTCTCACAAGCCAAACAAGGGCGATGGATGAACTGGGAAAGTGTAGAGCAAAGGAAAATTACCTGGAAGGACTTGTGGGGAATGGAATCCACAAGAATTAGCTTCCTTGTTAGGGCAACCTACGATGTACTGCCAACACCGAAAAATCTTAGCCAATGGGTAGGTGAGGATCCAACATGCCCCCTCTGTGGCGGGACGGCTAATCTCAAACACGTAATGGCTGGGTGCAGGACGAGCCTTACTCAAGGAAGATACACCTGGCGCCACAATCAAGTACTAACATGCTTGGCGGAAGCAATAGAGCATAGGCGCTCAACAGTAAAGCCCTGCCAATTGGAGCAGAGGGCGACATGCACCACATTCGCTTTGTCAGGGCAGGAGTACCAGGAAAGAAGAGTTATAGGGCAAAACAAAGCTCAGGGCAACTGAGGAGAGCATGTGATTGGAAAATGCTTGCTGATGTCGGCCAACAACAGAGAGTCCCATCAGAGATTCATGGTCATGTCATGTGATGGCGGAACAAAATGGCGGCGCGCAAGGACGCTGCGGCTTACGGCTCTTCACCAAAGTGCTCTTTTCTCCTTCCTTTCTATCTTTTTTCTTTTTTTTGTACACTATGGGCAATGCGAACGTCCAGTACACCCGACAGATGCTTTTGAATATCGGAAATAATCACCATTTATCTGTTTCGGGTGACTTTCACCACACGCACAACATCCCTGACGACATAGCGAGACCGCCGGGCTCTCCGTGGATTGTCGTCGGGTCTGGGAGCGGCGCAGGCGGAGGAGAGAGAGAGAGCAGAAGCGGGGGCGCAGGTCCGGCGCTATGCTACGGCTAAGAGAACAACCACACAAGCCACCTCTCCCGAGCCTGTACCTCTCCAATGCCAGATCCCTGGTGCATAAAACGGACGAGCTGAGACTATTACTCGCCGCAAATCGCTATGTTCGTGAGTGCTGTGTGCTGATTATCACCGAAACCTGGCTTCACCCGGACATTCCCGATGCTAGCGTACAGCTAGCAGACCGGACCCTATTGCGTTGGGACAGGACCGAGGAGTCCGGTAAGAGCAGAGGAGGGGGAGTCTGTATTTATGTGCACGACAACTGGTGTAACAACGGGACAATAATAGACCAACACTGTTGCCCGGACTTGGAGTACATGTCCGTAAGATGCCGGCCTTTTTTTCTGCCGAGGGAGCTGAGTGTCGTGATCATCACAGCCACGTATATTCCACCCGACGCCAGTGTAAACACGGCGCTCTCTCTCCTGCTCAAAACCGTAAATGAACAACAGCGGGCTCATCCCAACGGTGTCCACATCATTGCAGGGGACTTTAATAAGGCCAATCTAAAGACTGTACTCCCAAAGTTCTACCAGCATGTCAAGTGTGCTACAAGGGGCGAGAACACCCTGGACCATGTTTACACTAACATCAAGCATGCATACAGGGCTGTACCCCTCCCCCACCTTGGACAATCAGACCATCTTTCCCTCCTGCTCCCCCCAGCCTACACCCCCCTCAAACGTAGGGCCAAGCCCACTTCAAAAACCATCACAGCCTGGCCTGAAGATGCACTCGACAAACTCAAAGACTGTTTTCAACAGACAGACTGGGACATATTTGAACAACAGGACCTGGGGACACTCACAGGAACGGTACTAGACTATATTAGTCCACACTGAGCAAACTCCCCAGTTTTTCCCTCACCATCGGCAACTCCTCGGTTTCCCCCTCCCCCCAGGTTAAGAGTCTGGGTTGTCCTCGTATCATTTCACACCCACATCAGGGAATGTGACCATCTCTTGGACAAAACAAACTCCTCCATAAACTGCAATTAGTCCAGAACGCTGCCGCACGCATCATCACCAAAACCCCTGCCATCTGTCACATCACCCCCGTTCTGCTCCAACTCCACTGGCTTCCCATCAGGTACAGAATAAATTTCAAAATCCTCCTCCATACATTCAAGGCCATCCACAATCTAGCCCCTCCAAACCTGTCTGACCTCAGTCATATTAACACTCCCACCCGGTCCCTCAGATCTTCCTCCTCCATCAACCTGATCGTCCCCCGAATTCGTCTGTCCACCATGGATCAGCCTTCAGCTGCTCCGCCCCACGTCCCTGGAACCCCCCCCTGACATCAAAAATCTGGACTCAATTTCCTGTTTCCAAAACCACCTCAAAACCCATTTGTTTATGCTTACTGTCCTTTTTAATGCTCGATTGCAGGCTCCATGCCTTTTTAATTGTATACTACTTATTTTGATCTTATTTTATTTTATTTATTTATTTATTTTTATTATTTTTATGAGAACTGTTTTATATTACTGTACTACCTTGAGTGCCTTGAAAGGCTCGAGCCATGGACAAAACCATCAGATGACCCCCAGGTCCGACTCCTCAGGGCCTGTGATGCTGCCTTCAGGTCAGGAGACAGAGCACTCTACAGTGCTGCTCGAGCTGACCTGAGGAGAGGTATAAAAACAGCTAAGGCAGACCACAGGAGGCACATAGAGTCCCATCTGTCCAGCAGAAACATTCGAGAGGTGTGGCAGGGCATCCAGGACATCACCAACTTCAGAGGAGGCGAGGCGTCAACGGGGGCTCAAAGTGCTGCTCTGGCAGAGGAGCTAAACGGCTTCTTTGCCCGCTTTGAAACATCTCAGCAGCACGCATCTGCTCCAGCCACTCCCCCTCCCCCACCCTGCTCCCACAATACCCCTCCCACTACCCCTCCCCCACCCTGCCCCCGCATCACCACATCCACCTCCCCTCCCCCGCCCCGCACCACCCCACTCACTGTTCAGGAGCACGACGTCAGGCGGGTGCTCCAGACAGTCAACACAAAGAAGGCTACCGGCCCAGACGGGGTTCCAGGTAGGGTGCTCAGAGCATGCGCTCACCAGCTCGCCCCCACCTTTACCAGGATCTTCAACCTCTCTCTGGCCCAGGCAATCATCCCACCCTGCCTCAAATCATCCACAATAATCCCGGTGCCGAAGAAGTCTCCCATCACCAGCCTGAATGATTACCGACCAGTGGCACTCACCCCGGTGATTATGAAGTGCTTTGAGAGACTCGTTCTGCAGCACATCAAGGACCATCTCCCCCCAGACTTTGACTCCCACCAGTTTGCATACCGTGCTAACAGATCCACCGAGGACGCCGTAGCCATAGCTCTTCACTCTGCGCTGGAACACCTGGAGCAGCAGCAGAGATACGTCCGGATGCTCTTTGTGGATTACAGTTCAGCCTTCAATACAATAATACCGGACAGGTTATGCTACAAACTGGACACCATTGGCCTCCCCCTCTCACATGTGCCTGGATAAAGGACTTCCTAACGTCCCGACCCCAGACTGTGAGACTTGGCCCCCACCTCTCCTCAACCCGCACGCTGAGCATCGGCTCCCCACAGGGGTGCGTGCTGAGCCCCCTCCTGTACTGCCTCTACACCCAAGACTGCAGGCCGGCCCACAATGACAACCTCTTCGTCAAGTTTGCGGACGATACCACGGTGGTCGGTCTCATCTCCAGGGCTGATGAGGCGGCCTACAGAGAGGAGGTCCTGAAGCTGGTTGCTTGGTGCTCTGAGAACAATCTTGTTCTAAACACCAAGAAAACCAAGGAGATCATCATTGACTTCAGGAGGCACCGCACGGACCCAGCCCCCCTCTACATCAACGGCGAGAGTGTGGAGCGTGTTCGCACCATCAAGTTTCTGGGCGTGACTATCTCGGCCACCATCTCCTGGACAGAGAACGTCACCGCCATCATCAAGAAGGCTCAGCAGCGGCTACACTTCCTGAGAATCCTCAGGAAGCACAAGCTGAATTCCACCTTACTGCTGACCTTCTACCGTTCATCAATCGAGAGCCTGCTGACATACTGCATCACAGTGTGGTATGGCAGCTGCTCTGTAGCAGACAAGGGGAGGATACAGAGAGTCATAAAGACAGCACAAAAGACCATCGGCTGCTCTCTCCCTTCCCTAACGGACATCTACACCTCTCGCTGCCTCTGCAGAGCCAAAAATATCCAAAAGGACAGCTCTCACCCTAGCTCTGGTCTGTTTGCCCTGCTGCCCTCCGGGAGCGCTACAGGTGCCTCAAGACCAGAACAAACAGATTTAAAAACAGCTTCTTCCCCCAGGCAATAACCCTGCTGAACTCAAATTTGTAACCCCTGTGCAATAGTCATATAGGTATATTTATTTAATTCCGTGCAATACCTGTTAATTCCGTGCAATACCTGTATAGACGTATTTTTCAGCTGTGAATTTCATACATAGATTTAGATATTTTCTTACTGCAATGTACATAGACATGTGGATATATTTTTATCGGGACTACGTACCCATCTTATCTTATCTTATTTTATACTTTTATTTATTTTATTTTATCTTATCTTATTCCTGTTTTAATCTGTACTGCACTGTTTGGTGGTTGCTTAATCTCATTGTACCTGTGTATAATGACAATAAAAGGCATTCTATTCTATTCTAGATTGCAACAACCAATTTAAGACCAGATTTATTACTCGGGTCTAACACACAGCAAATTGTTTATTTTATAGAGCTAACAGTCCCGTGGGAAGAAGCAATAGAAGAGGCATACGAAAGGAAGAAACTACACTATAGCGAATTAGCAGCTGAGGCAGAACAGCGAGGTTGGAGAACAAAGGTGTGTCCTGTGGAAGTTTGATGCCATGTATTTGTGGCAATATCAACAACCAAACTACCTAAGGAGTTAGGGATCTGCGGCAAAGAATTGCGCCAAACCATAAAAGCTATATCAGATATAGCAGAAAGAAGTAGCCAGCGGCTGTGGCTGAAAAGGAATTTTTCAAACCTTGCAGGAGAGTAGGGAGATGGTAAGTATCCCTGCAGAGTTGGCAGAAAGTGCCTGCAGGAATAGGTAATAGGGATAGGTATAGGGATATCTCTTGGAACAAACAACTTTTTTTTTCTTTCTTAATATCTGGCCGTGCTGAGAGCGGATATAGAGGGGGGTGGCTCTGAGACGTCATTGCTCACCATTCAGCCTTCTGGAGATGTCCTGGGCTCAAATTAACGAAACATCTGGGATGGATGGTGCCCACTTGAAAACCCCAATGACATATCTGCTCTTAACCCAAGTCCATTCTAAAATATTGTCTTTTGAAGTGCTCATCTTAGAGTATGGCATAATGGATATTATAACATCCTATCCTGTGTATATTGAAATGTGTGTAATTTATGCACATTCCCATGATATATACACACTGGTTCCGACAGTAGACCGTAAAGCCCCAGGCAGCTAGACCTTGAAACGTTAATGCTGTTGAATTAAACAAGGCAGTTGGTTTTGCTATAGCTGGATGAGCTTGAGAGTGAGTCAGGATAAAAAGCTAGGGAGAGAAAAAGAATGCAATAGACAAAGATAGAGAGAGTAAAATAGGTATGGAGAAAGATGAAAGAGAGAGAGAGAGAAAAGGAAGAGGAGTGAATCCAGCAGTGTGTCTAGTGTCTCCGGACAAGAAACAAAGCAAAAGAGCAAGGTCACTGAACACAAACTGCATTGTGTTTCAGGATGGCTGAAACCTGAAACGGGACCCAGTTTGCTCCAGCTTGCCTTCCAGATAGACAGTCTCATCCCTCACCCTCTGACATTAAGGCCCTGCTCTCTGATTGTCAATGCAGTCTGGGTGTTTTTTTTATCTAAAATGCGTATGTCATTATTTCACTATCGCCCCGGCAAAATGCGATTGTTTTTGTGTCGGATAAAATTGGAAGTATTATTTTAGTGTATAGATATATTAGTTAATATAAATCTAAACATAATCGGGTCATGATAAGTACAATGAAGGTTACCCTTATAACCCCATTAGAAATAAATAGAAGTTATCACATGTAGCTTCGTCATCTTAGTAAAGTATGAATTGCATAAGTATTCTCTCTACTTCTGAAGGGATTTTTCTTTTGTGGAGGAAGCCTTTATTGTGGGACTCAGAGATAAACCCCCAGCTGACTCTAAGAAGGAGTAGCACAGCATTCATATCATCCTGCAATCCTGCATTCACAGTGTATTACGCAGGGATGACATGTAATAGAGTTTAGAGAAAAGAGTAGCAGAAGGGAGATTTTCACACAGTTCTTTTTAGAGGAATTGGACCTATAATCCTACGTAGATAACCCTGTAGTACAGTGAGAAAGAGACAGCCAGGGCTTACCGCACTGAATTTATATATTATGTCATGCTGTATAAGTAACTGGAAATTGTTATGCTCTATAATGAAAATATCTTGCAAGTCTGTTTTTTGCTCTTGATGAAGGTAATGTTATATATCCAAAACTAAATATTTGATTAGGATAGTTTTGCTACAATTAGTCTTACTGTTTTTATTCACATACATGTAGATTTATGTTCTATTTTATACCATGTCATGCCACATGTGACCACTCCCTTTTATATGTGAAGTAATCCATACAATAAATCTATAAGAAATGCATAAACAAAATGTTTATTTTTATGGATAAAACCTTGTCCTGACAGTTTGCTTTTGAATGATTGTTAAACATCTCTCAGCGACATCACAAACCATTTCCACACCACAAGAAAAGACATTGTGTTTCTGCTCGTTCCCTTCCCAGCTTGATAACAAAGGCTTGGCCTTACTAATGGTTTAATTCACTACTACAAAATGTGTTTCGTGTTTCTATTGTCCGGTGTCATAATTCTCCTGTAAACCTCACATGGACGTTGTCTATTCATAAAGAATCCTCATATCACCCCCTAAAGCTCCGTTGTTAAATACATCTAAGCTGTGGTATTCCTGCACAGACACTGTCTCAGAAGTGTTTTTTTTTTTTTGGTGTGTATGTGTGTGTGTTCTCTATTCTGCCAGGGATACTAATCTCTTGCCTTCTCTCTCTGCCTAGCTATCAACCCTCCCCCTCCCTTTCTCTCTCTCTCCCTCCCTCTCTCTCTCCCTCTTTCTCTCTCACCGCCTGCTTCTGCATTGATGCTGCTGCCACCTCCCTCCTTGATGATGTCACCGGCTCACTAGAGCTCAGCATCCTTTGCCGAGGACAGCCAGACAACAGAGCCATTTTGGCTTAACGCTAGCCGAGCAGACGAGCCCCTCAGTCCATTGTGTGTTTTTATTGCTGCCTCCTCCACACAGACCCACTCTAAGACAGGCTGTAGGATCTCGTCTGTGTGTCTGTCTTGCTGTGGGGGCTATTACCTCCTTCGGGTCTGTTTAGTTTTTTCTGACTGTGTGAAAAAGGAGGAGACGGTGGTGAAGCTGCCAGCTGGGCTGGAGCTGGAGGACGAGAGGGCTGTGAACACGGGGACTATAGGCAGCGAGCAGGGAAGTGATAAGCACAAGAGCAAAGCAAACAGCCTTTTCTTAACAAGGGGAGGACGAGGCATTCAAAGGACATTACAGAGGTAGGATTCTCTTCCTGTTTGTTTTTCCCCCATTGTTCTGGGGATAATGCAGTTTTAATGAGGGGGGGGGGGCTAGTTTGTTTGCTCGATGTTGGATCCCTTGGGAAAAGGTCTGATGGGGTGCGGCTATTCAGGAGCTGTCAACGTCTCACACTGTTTGAAGGATATAGGGAAAAAAACTGAATGACAGTTTAACGATTTACCTCAACAGAATAAATACTTAACAACTGATTCAAAATATATCAATGTTATTTTTGGTACTTTATATGTTTAGATGAATACTGCTCAGTCATTGAAGGGTGTATGACTGTACGAGACAGAACAGCCAAGATAGCCTACATTCCATTCACAGTCATCCTTGATGATCGGACAACAACATTTATGTCACATTTTAATACAGAGTTGGAATATTTTTTATGTGACATGTATTTTTGTATGTGAAATTGTTTATTTTAATTAATAATAGGCATCATTCAAAATATTAGGCTGTTTTGAATTTACGGTAAAATATGTTATTTTACACATGGTGATTACAATAGCATAATTTGTAAAATGAGATAAATTGCGTTAATATTTTTTCATAGATTTAGTTAACATCGGTTTCATGAAAACACTACACATTTTTAAACTCATAATTTAAGTAACCTTACAGTAGTTACCTTCAAAATGGTGGTGATACTAGTCAGGTTAGCACTACATCAACATGTCACAGATCTCAGGCCTGCAGGTATAGTCTAGTATGTTCCTTGGGCTAAGATAATCAGTATATGCATTTATTCTGTATCAGCAGCTTATTGTTGTAAGAGGATAACATATACAGTGATAAATTATAAACGAGACTACGCTGGTCGAACCCACTGGCATTCATCCACCTGGAGACCTCCATTTCTCCATTAATGGCCTTCAGAGCACAGTGACCTGGCACTTTTACAAAGACTTATTGACATTATTATGATTATTATTTATATGTCATCCTTCTTTTTTATATACAGTCCTGGTCAATATACTGTATACATAGAAAGACAGAAATACAAAAAAATTACAATGAAATCAGTGTGTCACAAACAAATAAAAATCCCCTAATCCCACAGGCTGATGATGCGATATTTAAGACAGACATTAGTACCCAAATAGATCTTTGGTTTATTTAGGTTTTTATCGTTTTTTGTGTATTTGCTTTGGACCAATGACCTCGTCAAATGATGAGTCATGCTTCCTTCTGTCCCATCTGCCCAGCGAGGATGTTATGATATAATGATTGATTATTTCACAAGCCTTGTATTACATCAGCTCCTAAATACATTGCAGAATTTAATGAGTTCTTTTTTATCTTGATTTTAGTTTGTCTATGCGGATTTTATCTTTTTTTGTTTATTCATACATTAGTTTTTATTCTCCCATTCGTACCTGCTTACACGTTATTATACATATGTAATATGTATTATTCAGTACATGTATGAATGATATACATACATTACAGTACATCTATGTAGAAAAATATGTCTTTATAATAACATGTGTATGTGTATATGTATATATATATATATATATATATATATATATATATATATATTATATACAGTATATATACGTATATATATATATACATATAAGACATATATTTCGCAGCTAATTTTGTGCAGTAGATGGAATAGACACACACACACACACACACACACACACACACACACACACACACACACACACACACACACACACCAGTTCACCGTGTCTGCACCAGCAGGCCCACTGAGCCGTGGATGTCCTCTGCAGTGACACCATCCACCCATGCCCGGCTCTGCGACGGCTGCTCTCGACATCATTGGGGCCAGGTTAATCCTAGCCAGCAGCCCCCACGTTTTAGCAGTGGCTGCACTCCCTTTGTGTTGGCTAGGCCGGGTATGCATCCTCTGGCTCTTTTTGCAGGAGCTGACCATGCATGGTCTATTCATGTCACGGCGAGCCAGACGCATGCTGCCCTGAGCCCATTGTGAGCCTCACTGGTCCCCCTAACCAGGAGAGGCAACACATTCATTAAATATGTTCATCATGGCGTATATAGGCGTATTTGGGTGTCAAAAAAGCGCTAAATAAATAAAATAAATTATTATTATTATCCATCCATCCATCCATTAGCTAAACCGCTTATCCTTTGCAGGGTCGCGGGGGGGCTGGAGCCTATTATTATTATTATTATACCAGTAGACTATTATTATTATTATTATTATTATTATTATTATTAGGAAATGAGGTTTATAATGTAAAAGTATTTTTTCATAAATTTTACACAAACGATTGTATATCCTATTGATTGAGTGGTGTGACCTCCCAGTGAGGTTATTGTCCAAGCCAGGGTGTCGCTAACTTTGGAATGGGCCACAGTGTAGGTCTGGCTGTTGAACCAAGCCTTGAGTTTGGCCACTCTTCACAGTTAGTGTCTTCCTCGGCCTTAAATAAGATTCGTAGAAGACGGACTTGATTATTCTCCGGGGGACTGGGTTGCCATAGTGATTCCTGCTGAAGGGAAGTCAACAGCAATCTCTTCCTAAAGCTAAAGAAATGCAGCTTATTTTATCTTACTAAGATGGCTCCCTAAATCAATATCCATCCCTTTCCTTGTCTTAATGGAGGTGTACGTTGACGTTGATCTGCTCTGATTGTAGTTGGCGGCGCACGATGTCTGTGGTCATGCGGATGTGCTATCAAAAAAACAAAAAAAAACGGATTCAGGTATCAATAAAAGATTAGGATCAGGTGCCTAAGTGGACCAGTGGTCTAAGATACTAAAACAGACTTTACAGACTGTAACACTGCATATACTTTAATCCAGACTTATTTTAGGAACACTGTTGTACATTATATGCTTCATGCTATGGCTAAATCACATGAATCATTCCAGCATGATCACATCTTTCACTCCTCGCATATTTTTTTCTGTTTGTGTGGTATTTATTGAAATATCCTTCAGTTACAGAATTGCCCCCCAACAAAAACAGCTCTTTTTAAATTGTGTTGGAACTGCAATGTTAAGCCTAAACCTACTGCTTTGTTCTCTCTCTCTCTCTCTCTCTTTCTCTCTCTCTCTCTCCCCCCCCCCCCCCCTCTCTTCCAGGAGCTGAGACCCACAGAACAGGCCCTGTGGCTGGGCTGAGGGTTTCCCTGTAAGAGGGCGTTCAGAGGGTCACCACCACCATGGCGGCCTCAGTGAAGGTGGCGGTGCGCGTCCGCCCCTTCAATTCCCGAGAGACGGGGAAAGAGAGCAAGTGTATCATTCAGATGACTGGGAACACAACCAGTAAGTTTTGGTCTTAACCAGTACGTTTTGGTTTTTACCAGTAGGTTTTGGTCTTAACCAGTAGGTTTTGGTATTATCCAGTGCTTGTCTTAACCAGTAGGCTTTGGTCGTAACCAGTAGGTGTTGGTCTTAACCAGTAAGTTCTAGTCTTAACCAGTAGGTTTTGGTCTTTTTGGTTTTGTCCAGTGTTGGTCTTAACCAGTAGGTTTTGGTATGAACCAGTAAGTGTTGGTCTTAACCAGTAGGTTTTGGTATGAACCAGTAAGTGTTGGTCTTAACCAGTAGGTTTTGGTATGAACCAGTAAGTGTTGGTCTTAATAAGTAGGTTTTTTATGTTAGTAATAGTTTGGTAGTGGTGTAATTAGTGAATCGTTTTTGCTTTCACTAAAACTGTATGTCTTATGGAAGTTGCTTCATGCTTTGGGTAACCTGGACCTGGAATGTGTTCTTGTATGCTGTTTGGTGAGAAACACTGTCACAGCATACACTGGCTTTAAAAAGAGAGAAAAAGTAAAAGAAAACGTTGATAAACTGAAAAATACTGATTTTGCATTAATATGTTAAAATAATCTGTTTGGCCACAGTGGTGATTCAATATTCAATCTCTTCTTTGATCAGGGCTCATAGTCACTGAAATAGACCGTAATCTGAAATAGACCGTAATCTAAAGAAAATCTGCACCCAACCTTCATTATAATCTAGTCATTTATTATTGGGGCGACAGAAAATGATCCCATCTTGATACGGTCGTTTGAATACTGTTGCTTTTAATTAAAATAGTTTGATATTCCTCTCATATGATGTGATTCTAACTTCATTGTTCAAGAAAGGCATTTTTTTTTGCATACACATTTCATTGATTGGACCTTTAATTAACCCTCAAATAACCTTTAATTAACCCTTTATGTCATTTTTTAAATGTATTTTTTTAATTTATGGCTTTAATAAAAAAAATGCCTAAGGGCTGAATGCCTTTGCTAGTTCAGTGGCTGAGGAGGATTACAGTCAACTTTACACTCTGATAACTATGTAAAATGGCTTCCGTAATCACCACCTACTAGTATGGGTTAGGATTACTTTTAAACATAAAAAAATAAACAAAATATCACTCACAAATATGTTTGGGTGCATTCAAATGCATTCAAACAGTCATGTGTATATAAATCACTAAATATATTTGTGAATCATTCCGTGGTTTTATTTGTGATCGAATATTTAAAGTAATTGAATCCCTTGTACTGCTGTCATGTGGACGGTTGAGTGGCCCGGATTCCTTAGGATCCCTTTGTGGGGAGGGACAGGCTACGAGCTAGCCCGCCTGAGCCGAGACTGGAGAGAGACACTTGATATTTCGTCAGCCTAGCAAGGTAAAGCCGCGTCTCAATAATACATGAGGCGTCCTAAAATATTTACAGTTAGTCCTAATTTAGCCATCGCCCCCACGCCCCCCTCCCCTCCCTCGTCTCATGGGTGTCTGAAGACGTGAACCTTCCTGGTCCTCTTTTAAAACGGACAGACGCTGTTGACACTGGGAGTGCCACTGTTGTCATGTACTATTATATTGGTGTCCTTTTCTATCAGCTGTCCTCCATTAGTGGTGCAGCGTCATGGCGAGGTCGTTTCACTGTGGTTTTTACTCGTTGAGAGGGGTGCTCATCGTCAACGCTGTCAAACAGAATAACCGTGACTGTGATATTCCTTTCTTTTTCATGAATAGAACAGAGAGAAATGAAGGACGATGGGAGGAATAACTGTATAAGCGTGACGCTTATTGTTTGTGTCAAACTCATCTCCTGCCTGTCAGCGCAGCTCACATCTCTGAGTGGGAGCGCTGGGTCTCTGCCTGGCTAGCTCGCTCTGGCATATGGCACCGTTGTCTGCCCTCCGTAACTGGGGATGGAAAACAACGTAGGGAAGGAGGGATGGAGGAAGGAGCGCTGGCGAGGCGGGTACAGTGGCATCCGCACAGATGGGATGTTAGATCAGATCCTCTGCTATTGCTAACAGCCCCGTACCTTTGGAATGTCCTTGAGGTTCGGTCTGCTTTGAGTTCCACTGTATTGGGCCACCTCACATTCTGCTTTTCTATGCAATCCCAGTGAGACAAAGGAGAGCTACAGAATGAGGCTGCAGTTTTTACTCGCACAGACTTTGATTATGTATTATCTCTGTATAAAAGATGAGAATGGACTGGAATAGACTACAAAAGACCGGAATAGAACAGAATAGAAAAGACTGAAATAGAATAGAATAGAATTGAAAAGAATAGGATAGAATAGAATAGTACAGAATAGAACGGAACATAATAGAATAGAAAATATCGAAACAGAATAGAACAGAACAGAATAGAATAGAATGGAATGTATATAATGGAATATTATAAAATGCTACGTGCGCAGTAGCTATACATCGGTCCTGAACATCTGAACCAGTGCCCACCCACGCAGTATAGACGGCTCTGCCTGTCCACGCAGAAAATCCATTTTTCAACACAAGATTACCTGCGAGTGACCGTCTGTACCAACGCTCCACCAGGTCACCAGGTCACCAGTGGTGGCGGCGGCTGGCAGAGCTGTCTGTCCGACAAAGGTCACTCCTCCACCCTCTCTGGCTCAGAGGCACGCCCGCCCGCGCTGCAGTGAAGGAGCACAGGCCGAACATTCAGTTCCCCTCTGGGCCCGCAGGGAAATCACACTCCGCTCAGTTTGAAAGATTAGACTGAATAAAACACCATCAGTTAGAAAAACGCTCAGAGGAGGATAAGACAGTGTGCAGCTTCTGGGCTTCCCACACACAAGTACAGAAATGCACAGGGTTAGAGAGAGGGAGAGAAAGATAGCAGCCAGAGAGAGAGAGAGCAGAGAGAGGGGAGGGGGGGGAGAGAGAGAGAGAGAGAGAGAGAGAGGGGGGCAGAGGAAAAGAGAGGGCGTGGGCAGAGAGAGAGCAGAGAAAGGGAGAGAGCGAGAGAGAGTAGGTGAAAAAAAGAGAGGGGGGTAGCAGAGAGAGAGAGCAGAGAGAGCGAGAGAGAGTGGGTGAAAAAGAGAGAGGGGGGTAGCAGAGAGAGAGAGCAGAGAGAGAGAGAGATACAATAAAGGCCTTCTCTCTGTTCTTGGAGTCAGTTTGGGGTGTTTTTCAGCCACACAGGGTAGTAGTCCCCGACAGGCAGCCGCTCCACCATCCCCACAGACTGATGAGGTCATCTGAAAAGGCCCCCAGTCACTGGCAGCAGGGTCTGGGCAGGGGCCAAGGCTGGGGGCCCCCTCAAATG
>JAPMUY010003110.1:100000-112500 GCA_026901105.3 Galaxias olidus | reverse complement strand
TTTCTGTGAATGCCTGTTGACCAACACCACGGCAGCGAGTGTAGGTGTTTCAATTCCATCCACCTTTCGTTAGCCTATCCTATTCGGTGTATCTGCTGGGTGTGACCTTTGTGTCTGTGAAAGATGGTGGTGTGTGATTTGTGTGTTTATACTATGTCTTTATCTGTGAGGCGGTGTTACAACCCTTCGGATGGAAGGCCGGTCTAGGGACAGGAAGAGTTGAACACGGACTGGAGAAGGGGTGGATGAGGGAAAGTGGACACACTGAGACAACCCAAGGATATGAAAATGATTCATATTTATTGCCAGGGAGCAAAACAAATAAAAAGGTATATCACAGCTATTCGAACGGTGCCAAATCAAAGAAACAAACAAAAAAACTAAGCTGCCTACAACAAGCTAGCTATAAAAAATTACACGGGGTGGCACCGCTCCTAAACTAGTGATTTTAAACAGAGGAAACGCTACGTGATGTTTAAATGTAAACCAAGGGGTATCTACACTAGCCGAGCTCTAGGAAAAAATTAAACTAACACAGTGCAGCGTACTGGAAAAATAGGGCTAGACTTAACACAGCAAAACCTCAGTATCAAGTACGGGCTATACAGGAAAGAGGATAATGAACAAAATATTCTAGTGTTTATGGTCCAGATTTTTTGGGGGGGAACAATCCTTCTCTCCTCCGCCATTAAAGATTTAAAGTCACAGTGTCGAGTCACAGTGACACCTCACCGGATCCCCTGCTCGTTAATTGGCCGGCCCATCCCAGGTTTTCCACGGCAACGGCAACGTGAGACCTCCCGGTTGCCCCGGCAACAGGGCTGAGGTGTAATGTGCAGTCTTTCCCTTCCACTACGCAGCATTACCTCGTCCACACAGCCTTTTCGCAGGGCATTCTAGGTTCCTATTTTTAAACAAAAACATATTTTGTGATATATATAGTGAGAGTGGGTGCTGTGTCATTGCAAATGGTGAATATCTCAGTTTAGAATGAAAACAGACTAAAACAGTGTTTTATGATTAGTCACACGAGAGGGGAAGTGACTCGCGTTACCGTACGTGGCTTTTAAAGGAGAACAGGGCATTTTACAGATGATGACGTTGTCACTCCCTTGGCTTTTAAAGGAGAACAGGGCATTTTACAGATGATGACGTTGTCACTCCCTTGGGTCCTGCTCTTGAAAACATTTGATCTATTTATAGATGTGGTTGCTGACGGTCCTAAAGCTCTAATCAAGTCAGAATAACTGACTTTATTATTTTTATTTTGCTATGCTCTAACTGTACTACCCTGTACCAGTAGTAGTCCATGCTTCATCTTGTAAATTAAGCTTTCATCCGGCGTTTATCATAGCAGGCAGGGAATGGGCCTGAAACCATGAACCCCCGTCAGTCACACTGGCCTATATTCCACTGTCTCCAACCCAAGAGGAAACGAGTGTGTGTGTGTGTGTGTGTGTGTGTGTGTGTGTGTGTGTGTGTTTGGGGTGGGGGGTTGGTGGGTGGTGGGTGTGTGTGTGTGTGTGCGCGCGTGTGTGTGTGTGTGTGTGCGTGTGTGTGTGGTGTGTGTGCGTGTGTGTGTGGTGGGTGTGTGTGTGTGTGTGTGTGTGTGTGTGTGTGTGTGTGTGTGTTGTGTGTGTGGTTTGTATTTGCTTGTGTTTTTGTGTGTTGTCTGTATGTATGTATGTGTGTGTGTGTGTGTGTGTGTGTGTGTGTGTGTGTGTGTGTGTGTGTGTGTGTGGGGTTTATCTGTGTGTGTGTGTGTGTGGGCCTGGTGCCTCACTTAGAAGTGTACTTAGCCCATGGCTTGTTTCTGGGTCTATCGACCCTGTCTCTCTCACTGCATTAGGAGACAAAATGGTGTTCTGCTCCTAAGGAGAAACCACTGTGTGAAGCCTTTTCTTTGGGTGTGTATTTCGCACAGACAGGGAGGTACACACAGCCTTATTTGTTTTGTGCTAAATGCCACCATCACAGGAATCACAGCAACCCACCTTGGGCATTATCATGTCTATGCACACATTGTGCTGAACCTGCCAGAGTGTGCATAGCCATATTTAGACACAGGCCACCATAAACCATAGGTTTACACAGGAACTATAGATTTGTTTTACTGTCTCTCCGCGCTCTGTGTCTCTCTACCTCTCTACCTGTCTGTCTGTCTGGCTGTCGGTCTCTCTCTCTCTCTCTCTCTCTCTCTTTTCTGTCTGTCTATATTTTGATCACTCCCTCTCTCAGTCTGTCTGTATTTTTCTTTCTCTTGCCTTCTCTCTCTTTCTGTCTATCTTTCTGTCCCTATCTCTCACTTCCTCTCTCCCTCTATCTTCCTGTCAGGGGAACAGGAAGTGATGCTACTTAGTAAGTCTGTACACAGAGACCCCCAGTCTCTCTTCTTCTCTGGTTGGATTCACAGATCTCATTTCACAGGGCTGAGCCCCTCAGAGCATCTTTAGTGCAAAAGGCCATAAAAAAAATAAGTCAATAAAGACAAAATGGGAAAAAGATTAAGATGCTTTCATTTGAATGGACCCTGGAGTTGAGTGGGTCATATTTTTCTGTTGAGATGTCTTGAATGTGCTTGAGTTTATTTTTTTTATTTTTTATCCAGGGAGTAGCATTGCTCTTTATGGCAGAGTCCTAGTTGCTTGTGTGGTCTCGTTCAGCTTAGTTGGTTTTTGGATTTACCGGCACGTCTCAAGGGCACTTGTGCTTGTGGGGTTTTTACGAGGCAAGTGGCCTGGATCATTATGATGTTTTCAGTACACAACAGATGTCTCGTCGTAGTACTTGCGTTTTGTTGATTATTTATTTGGTTCTTTTACGTTGATGTGTACAAATTGACACGGGACATTTATCATCCTCTATCCCGACGAGGTGCTCGTTAAGTTTTGCCTTTTACGGGGATCTACTTCCCTCCAGTGAACCCTGTCTACCCCAGTATAACAAGTAGGCCTAGGCGTTTTGTTCTCATTCATGTTGAGGAGAGACTCTGCCAAGTCAAAGTGCTGTTAGCAAACAAGGCTCGATGGAATATTACTCTGATTTAGCTTTGTAGTGCATTCGCTAGAGGAGGCCATTTCAAATTATTTTAGTGGTTTAGGCTGGTATATTACTTGTGTCGTAAAAAAAAAAACGTTGGCTTCCGCAGCACCAACTGCTCGATGGAGGAGGTGAGTGAGTCAGAGATGAGCGTCATGTGTATCGTCGCTCTAAAAGCAGATTAAATGCACAGGAAACCTTGCTTGTCATACATCACAGATGTATAATTGACAAGGAGGCTTGATTACCCCTACCTCCCCTTGCATATTGTCAGTAAACAAGGTCGGATTGATTAGCAGCCTTTGTGAAAAGGAACATGATGTCATGAGTCGGATCTGAGTCACGACTGTGTAGATTCATCAGTGATTTATCCATGGGTGATCACAAAAACACTGGTTTCCAAACGTTTCAGACAGGCTTCTTGCTTTCAATGCATTATTGAATGCAGTGTGAGTGTTGTTTTTTTTGTAGTGGGTGGTGACTCATACAACCTCTTACAAACTACGACGGCTTCACATTGGAAAGAGCAGAATGACACTGATCCCCCCCCACCCCCTCTTAACCTAATCCCCATCAACATAAATCAATGAGAAAGTCTAACTTTGTAGGTCAAACCCCATTCAGACTAATTGATATTGTAAGGACAGGAACCTGCCCACGCCCCTCCCCCCTTCCCCTCTCCCCCTCTCCCCCTCACTCTCCTAGACGGGATGACAGCATGCACTTGACGGATGACGAGGATGTACGCTTCGTTTAGCCCTTCGCTCAGAGGACAGCTTCAACCTTGTCTAACAGTTGCTGTTCAGTTTATGTGAGATGTAAAACCGCACCCTATAGCCATTTCCATCTTAAGTATTTACAAATCTTTTGTCTGATCTCGATCGTCAAACATGACTTTAAAGACTGTATGATGTCTCCACAATGTTCACTTACAATACCAGCATCACAGATCTCCAAACACATCTTGTAATTATTCTGTGACTTATTGCGCTCCATTCAGTTCAAATATTTGAAATAACCAATAGCTAAAACTAAATAATTGTGAGCGCACTCTTATGTCTTGAATTCTTTACATATCGATGCAGCCTTGGCTTCCATTTCAGTTAAAACGGCAACACAATTTCAATATACACTGTTGCCTGTGACAGGCATGTCAGTTAGGTGATTCATTGTGTGTCATTGCTGTCGGCCATCTTAGGTGTCCTCACCCTAAATCCCCATAGTCCCATTGAGTACCTCATTTTAGCGGGTGTTTTTCTGGGCGATTTCTATTTGTTCTATTTCTATGATTGACCCGGGCCCTCCCTCCCCGCCTTGCTGACTCAGCATCAAGTTTCACGGCTGCCTTCCCCTCCTTCCCCGCCCTCCACCTGACCCCTCTGTCTGTCCATCTTCTGTCTTTCAGCCATCATCAACCCCAAGCAGCCCAAAGAGAACAAGAGCTTCAACTTTGATTACTCCTACTGGTCACATACCTCGGTAAGTACCTAGGCCTGTACCCCCTGTACCTCCTGGGCCTGTACCCCATGTACCTCCTGGGCCTGTACCCCCTGTACCTCCTGGGCCTGTACCCCCTGTACCTCCTGGGCCTGTACCCCCTGTACCTCCTGGGCCTGTACCCCCTGTACCTCCTGGGCCTGTACCCCATGTACCTCCTGGGCCTGTACCCCCTGTACCTCCTGGGCCTCCTCCTGGGCCTGTACCCCCTGTACCTCCTGGGCCTGTACCCCATGTACCTCCTGGGCCTGTACCCCCTGTACCTCCTGGGCCTGTGGCTCCTGTACCTCCTGGGCCTGTACCCCCTGTACCTCCTGGGCCTGTACCCCATGTACCTCCTGGGCCTGTACCCCATGTACCTCCTGGGCCTGTACCCCATGTACCTCCTGGGCCTGTACCCCATGTACCTCCTGGGCCTGTACCCCCTGTACCTCCTGGGCCTGTACCCCCTGTACCTCCTGGGCCGGTACCTCCGGTACCTCTGGTACCTCCTGTGGCTCCTGTACCTCCTGGGCCTGTGGTCCGTTCCTCTAACCCACTGACCGGGTGATGCTGCTGTTGCTACGGCTACAAGCTGTAACCTTAAGGATTGTTTCAGAACCTAAGCTAACCCATTAGCAGTCTATATATACATTATATAGAAACATGACCACTTTCCTACTGATTGTGATGCTGCTGTTGCTACGGCTACAAGCTGTAACCTTAAGGATTGTTTCAGAACCTAAGCTAACCCATTAGCAGTCTATATATACATTATATAGAAACATGACCACTTTCCTACTGATTGTGATGCTGCTGCTGCTATGGCTACAAGCTGTAACCTTGAGGATCGTTTCAGATTCTAACTTCACCCATTAGCAGTCTATACTAGTTCATTTTTTAGACATTTTAAAGGAATATGACCACTTTTCTAATGAATGCCTAAATGATTGTGGTTAGTTTCCTATATTGTGCATATCTTATCTTAACGCCACTTGCTATAATGAACAAGTTATGCATAAACCAACTAGACTTTCATTGAATTCTATACTAAACTATCCAGTATGAAAAAACACATTTATTTTTTCACCTAAACATATAAATATTAGTTTTGAGCTTCTGTACGCTCCCCTCTTCCTCATGGACATGTTGTGTTTATGTTAATCCGCAGCCAGAGGACATCAACTTTGCGTCACAGCTGCTGGTCTACAAGGACATAGGGGAGGAGATGTTGCTGCACGCCTTTGAGGGCTACAATGTCTGCATCTTCGCCTACGGACAGACAGGGGCGGGGAAGTCCTACACCATGATGGGGAGGCAGGAGAAAGACCAGCAAGGAATCATTCCTCTGGTAGGAGCTAGAAACGATTCCATTACCTATAGTGAGTGTGGTTTAAGACAAATATCAGGGCGAGACTTGAGTTTGGAGATAATGTAAACAAATATTTCTCTTTCTCTCTCTCTCTTTCTCTCTCTCTCTCTCTCTCTCTCTCTCTCTCTCTCTCTCTCTCTCTCTCTCTCTCTCTCTCTCTCTCTCTCTCTTTCTCTCTCTCTCTCTCTTTTTGTTATTTTTGTCAGCTTTGTGAGGACCTTTTCACTAAGATCCACGGCACCCAAACAGACAATAACATGTCCTACTCCGTCGAGGTATGACTCCACCAACGTTGTTTTCTCAATTTATCCATTCCTTTTTGAATATCACTGAAGCATTCAAATTAGTGTTAATCAACTGATAAACATGCAACTGTAATCTAACTCATGCTGTCACCACATTACAAATCAGTCTGCTTTGATGCTGATAATATTATTATTTTATTATTATTTGTTATTGTATTTATACAGGGGTAACTGACTGAGACCAGGTCTCTTTTCCAGCAGTGCCCTGTTTAAAGGCAGACTATATAAATTACAACAACAAAAAATAAAGAATATATAAATTACAACAACAAAAAGCAAACTAACCATATTAGCCTCTCCTGCCTACTAAGATGCTGACTTCATTTGACTCTATGAATGAATGTGACTTCACCACTGCAGGTGAGCTACATGGAGATCTACTGTGAGCGCGTGCGTGACCTTTTGAACCCTAAGAACAAGGGCAACCTGCGCGTGAGGGAGCACCCCCTGATGGGGCCCTACGTAGAAGACCTGTCCAAACTGGCCGTCACCTCCTACAACGACATCCAGGACCTCATGGACTCTGGAAACAAGGCCAGGTAGGGAGGGAGAGAGGGAGGGAGGGAGAGAGGGAGGGAGGGGAAGGATCTAGGGAGAGAGTACATGTATCTATCTTCAGAGGTTAACACTAATACAAAAAAAAGATTTTACTGAAATGTGTCATAATATTTATTGACCTTGAAGATTTCCATAAGGTCAATACAGTAACGGTTGTGTTTTTTACGTTTATTTTAATAAGTGTTTAGAACCATCTGTGTGATTCTAAGACCTTAAATGCTCTGACTGTGGACAGGCCAAACCACAAAATATAAATTAGAAACACTGACATTGGTAGGAAACTGTTTCTATTTCTTTCGTTTTAGATTTAAAATCATTTAACGAGATTAATTCCTCGTTAGGAGTAATTTTCAAAGGTGTTGTTGTCCGTCCACAGAGTGTCTTATAATGTGTTTCCTGGTCTCTAGTACATACGGAGAAAAACACGATACCGCTGTGACACTAAGCATGGTCTTCTTTTTCAAAACGCCTTTACCCTTCCGAATAGAACCAAACTGTAACCATGCTTTTTAAAGAATGAACAAACACTTAAAAGTTATAATGTTTTTACCTTGTACTTCCCGATGTTTAAATTGTTTTACGTCGATGGTATCAGTTTGTAAATGTTGCACATGAACCATCTGGACCAGAACGTTTTCACACAGCAGTGAGAGAGAGGAAAAAAAGAAGCATCGCACTTTTCCCCCTACTCCTCCTCATCTTCCTCCCTCCTCCTCCTCCTCATCCCTCTACATCTCCTTAGCTCAATACAGCCCACACACAGACACAAACAACGCTTTTACAAATGGAGCACATCTCATTCCGTTTCATTAGTCCCAGACTAAGCGTGGCGTTGGACTGATGTGCCACCAGACACTCGCCGAGCAACCCCCCCACCCCCCAACCCCCCCCCCGACTCAAATTGAACTAACAGGCAATTAAAGCCGCTTCTCATTTCTATTTAGTTTGCTCAAGCCAAAGCAGAATGAGTTTAATTGATCTGTCCTTTCCTGTTTAAGCGGAATAATTCATTGCAGCCCTTTATCTATTGAGGGTGGGGAACAGTTGAGATTTAGCTGTGTGTCGTGGCTATAAGCACATTTATCTGTGAAGTGTGAGGTTTTCTTCCTGTGAGTAATATCTGAGTTTGTACTGTTTCTATACAGTATATACATGTGCACCTGCTGTGTTCATGTGAGGGGGAAATAATAAGTCGTCCTCTAGCAGAAATGTTCCTCCAGTAAGCTTTTGGAACGTGTGTTATTCTAAAAACGCTTGATGTCGTGATGAGCTGTGGACACATTGCTGGTTCAGGGCCAGTGATGATACCAGCCTCTGACAACACTGGGACTCTCACTAGTGCTCTGCAGTGGGCTGGCACGCTGCCTTTCTGGGGGTTTATGAGTAAAATGACACGGGCTGGCACGCATCGTTTAATACATTTCCTGTAGAGATGTCGGAAAAGGCAGATGGATTAGTGTCGGCTGTATCCCCCCACGCTCCATAATCAACACTCATAAACGACACAGAAATATATTAACAACAACACTATGTTAATGTAGTATAGTAATATGTAATATGTTTTGATGGCAACCAAAGTATTCTCATGTACTGAAACAAACGAAGGAAACACGGACGAATATAGAAATATGATTTCTTTTTCCTTATCAGGACGGTAGCAGCCACCAACATGAACGAGACCAGCAGTCGTTCACACGCGGTCTTCAACATCATCTTTACCCAGAAACGCCACGACACGGACACAGAAAACACCTCCGAGAAGGTATTACCATCACCACACCTAACACGGACACAGAAAACACCTCCGAGAACTATGAACAGACCACGTCCAACACGGACACAGAAAACACCTCCGAGAACTATTAGCATCACCATTCCTAACACGAACACAGAAAACACCTCTGAGAAGGTATTACCTCAGAGATGATATTACCTCAGAGAAGGTTTTACCTCAGAGATGATATTACCTCAGAGAAGGTATTACCTCAGAGATGATATTACCTCAGAGAAGGTATTACCTCAGAGATGATATTACCTCAGAGAAAGTTTTACCTCAGAGATGATATTACCTCAGAGAAGGTATTACCTCAGAGATGATATTACCTCAGAGAAGGTATTACCTCAGAGATGGTATTACCTCAGAGAAGGTATTACCTCAGAGATGATATTACCTCAGAGAAGGTATTACCTCAGAGATGGTATTACCTCAGAGAAGGTTTTACCTCAGAGATGGTATTACCTCAGAGATAATATTACCTCAGAGAAGGAATTACCTCAGAGATGATATTACCTCAGAGATGAAATTTCCTTCAGAGAAGGTATTACCTCAGAGATGGTATTACCTCAGAGATAATATTACCTCAGAGAAGGTTTTACCTCAGAGATGATATTACCTCAGAGAAGGTATTACCTCAGAGATGGTATTACCTCAGAAAAGATAATACCTCAGAGAGGGTTTTACCTCAGATAAGGTATTACCAGACCACACCCAACATGTGACATTTGACATGATGCTTTTATCCAAAGCAACCCACTGCACTTTGAGTAAGGCAAAGCACACTTATTTGCATAGTACATTTTATACGTATATAGGCAATTCAAAATGCCTTTATAAAATAAGCAGGTACTAACAAATAATAATAATACAAATATATAAAGTTAATAAAATAGTTAGAAGAAGTACAATTGAGAAGATGCTGTACAATTTAGTATGGAATAGAGATCCATTGAAAGGAAATCAAATCCCATCGCCATGGTGGCATCAGCTTTGCAGTGTGTGCCTCGGGCTAACATATCTATGGCTGGGTGTCATGGTAACAACCGTCTGATTTCACGTGAAACAATAAATGACCATAGACGAGCTGCTTAGACCTTTAGCCATTAGCTGATTAACGACCATAATCACGTCGTAAACAAGAACTCATCGATACCTCGGAGGTCACAATGGTAATGTGACATTGGCGGGATGCTGTGATAAAAACCTGTTGCCGCGTTGCCATGGCAACGAACGACCTCAGATTAGTTTATAGTCAGCTCATGCAATTATTATTTTTTTTTCTCGTCTGGGACATTTTCTTATTGAGTATTTTTTTTTTCCCAGGTCAGCAAAATCAGTCTAGTGGATTTGGCTGGCAGTGAGAGGGCGGACTCCACAGGGGCAAAGGGTACAAGATTGAAGGTGAGACGTTCACTCGTCCCCCTAATGGTGATGAAGCAGACTGCACCCACACGCTTACAGAAAACCTTTCCAAACAAAAAGTTATTATTTCTGTATTTTACAGCCAATCAAATTAAAGCAAATTTTTTACATCAGATAAAACATAATATTTTACTGTATAGTGTAGCGCAAGAGTCTGTTTTGCTATTAACGTTTATTTTAATCAACTTGTATCTCTGAATTTATTAACTTGTGATTTGTGTGTTTTACAGGAAGGTGCAAATATCAACAAATCTTTGACGACACTGGGGAAAGTAATATCAGCTCTAGCAGAAGTGGTATGGATTTTTATTATTATTATTTCTTATTAGTTTTGTTTTATTTATACAAGGTTAACCGACTGAGACAAGGTCTCTTTTCAAGCAGTGCACTATTTAAAAGCAGAATATATAAATTACAAAGAAATTCATAAAAAATAATAATAAAAAAAATTCTTATAATTACGATACAATATTTACAATACAGTACAATATTTAAGTTTCAACCAAAACACTCTTCAGCTCCCAAATCCTCCAGTAAAAGTTTAAATTGTTCAAACTGCTCTTTCAATTCCTGTTGAATCTTGTTCCATTTATCCCAGGCAAGAAACTGAAAGCTATTTACCATGTTCTGTGTTCACTTTGCGGCTTTCAAGGGTGATATAGTCCTGTGAGATTTAACAGTCGCAAAGAAAAATCAACCATGTCACATCAATATGTACTTTCTAGAATATCAATTTTACATAAGTATAAGGTTTTTTGATTGTCTTTTTCATGGCTCTGTTTTTATGATGAGGAAATAACACGCTTTCTTCTTTTGTATTTTTGTATTTGTTTAACACAGAACAAAAAGAAGAAGAAAGTGGAGAACCACATCCCTTACAGAGACTCTGTGTTAACATGGCTGTTGAGGGAGAACTTAGGTATGGATCCCTTACAGAGACTCTGTGTTAACATGGCTGTTGAGGGAGAACTTAGGTATGGATCCTTACAGAGACTTGTGTGCTGGCTGTTGAGGGAGAACTTAGTTCCCTTACAGAGACTCTGTAACTCTGTGTTAACATGGCTGTTGAGGGAGAACTTAGGTATGGATCCCTTACAGAGACTCTGTGTTAACATGGCTGTTGAGGAGAACTTAGGTATCTCTGTGTTAACATGGCTGTTGAGAGAGAACTTAGTATGGATCCCTTACAGAGACTCTGTGTTAACATGGCTGTTGAGGGAGAACTTAGGTGTGGATCCCTTACAGAGACTCTGTGTTAACATGGCTGTTGAGGGAGAACTTAGGTATGGATCCCTTACAGAGACTCTGTGTTAGGGAGAACATTTGAGGAGAACTTAATGGATCCCTTACAGAGACTCTGTGTTAACATGGCTGTTGAGGGAGAACTTTATGGATCCCTTACAGAGACTCTGTGTTAACATGGCTGTTGAGGGAGAACTTAGGTATGGATCCCTTACAGAACATGACTCTGTGTTTAACATGGCTGTTGAGGGAGAACTTAGGTATGGATCCCTTACAGAGACTCTGTGTTAACATGGCTGTTGAGGGAGAACTTAGGTATGGATCCCTTACAGAGACTCTGTGTTAACATGGCTGTTGAGGGAGAACTTAGGTATGGATCCCTTAACATGAGACTTGTGTTAACATGGCTGTTGAGGGAGAACTTAGGTATGGATCCCTTACAGAGACTCTGTGTTAACATGGCTGTTGAGGGAGAACTTAGGTATGGATCCCTTACAGAGACTCTGTGTTAACATGGCTGTTGAGGAGAACTTAGGTATGGATCCCTTACAGAGACTCTGTGTTAACATGGCTGTTGAGAGGAGAACTTAGGTATGGAGAGAGAACTCCCTTACAGAGACTCTGTGTTAACATGGCTGTTGAGGGAGAACTTAGGTATGGATCCCTTACAGAGACTCTGTGTTAACATGGCTGTTGAAGAACTTAGGTATGGATCCCTTACAGAGACTCTGTGTTAACATGGCTGTTGAGGGAGAACTTAGGTATGGATCCCTTACAGAGACTCTGTGTTAACATGGCTGTTGAGGGAGAACTTAGGTATGGATCCCTTACAGAGACTCTGTGTTAACATGGCTGTTGAGAGAGAACTTAGGTATGGATCCCTTACAGAGACTCTGTGTTAACATGGCTGTTGAGGGAGAACTTAGGACTAACATGGATCCCTTACAGAGACTCTGTGTTAACATGGCTGTTGAGGGAGAACTTAGGTATGGATCCCTTACAGAGACTCTGTGTTAACATGGCTGTTGAGAGGAGAACTTAGGTATGGATCCCTTAGAGACTCTGTGTTAGGCTGTTGAGACTCTGTCTCTGTTAACATGGCTGTTGAGGGAGAACTTAGGTATGGATCCCTTACAGAGACTCTGTGTTAACATGGCTGTTGAGGGAGAACTTAGGTATGGATCCCTTACAGAGACTCTGTGTTAACATGGCTGTTGAGGGAGAACTTAGGTATGGATCCCTTACAGAGACTCTGTGTTAACATGGCTGTTGAGGGAGAACTTAGGTATGGATCCCTTACAGAGACTCT
>JAPMUY010003110.1:72500-95000 GCA_026901105.3 Galaxias olidus | reverse complement strand
GCGATACTGGCCAGTGCCCAGTACAGGGGAAACACAGCTCAGCTGTACATGGGCCTTTGTGCTGCAACGTATTTTATAGAAGTACGTGTTATCAAAGAGAAAATGTAATAGTTTGTTTGAATTTTAGACAATGAGAGTATTTGTTTGGAGTACTAGATGAACTGGAGTTTTCCAGTGACGTTCTATAGAGATGTTTACCGGTAGACATGACAACAGTGGATAGATTTTGTTAGGCTAAAAGAAACACTAGAAGACATATTTGATTTAGCTATGATTATCAATGGCCTCCTACATAATGCTTTGCTGTCAGTCTAACAAACGCAGCTGCTTGGTTTTCTGTCGGTGCTGTAGTTGTGACGTTTTGTTTTTCTTCAGTTGGTCCTCTTTCTGCGTATGGCTTTCTGCCTGCATCAACTCTAGCTTGTGGCCCTCCCTGGTCTTCAGTTCCTCCTTTGTGTAACAGATTTGTTTAACGCTAATTGTCCTCTTCTTGCTTTTTTTTACCTTCTTCCTCTCTTCTCCTCCTTTTTCAATTTTCCTTTCCTTTTTTCTTCCTCTCCTTATATGTCTGCTTCACTCCGTGTCTTATTCTTTAATGTCCTGCACCCCCCCCCCATTCCAACTTCCTGCCTACCCCCCCCCTCTCTCTCTCTATGTCCCGCCCCTTCCTGTACAGACCTAACCGATTACAAGAACAGTAAGAATACAGGCCAGGCTGTCAATCAAAGGGGGGGTGATCTCTCCACAGTGACCACGGTGATGACGGGGATGAGCCCCTCCCCCTCGCTCTCCGCCCTGTCCAGCCGTGCCGGCTCCATCGCCAGCCTCCACGACCGCATCATGTTCAGCCCGGGCAGCGAGGAGGCCATCGAGAGGCTCAAGGTGAGGCAGGGGGGGACGGGGGGGGACGGGGGGGGGGGGGGGGGGGGGGGGGGGGGGGGGGGGGGGGGGGGGGGGGGGCGGGGGGACGGGGTGTCTGCATCATGTTCAGCCCGGGCAGCGAGGAGGCCATCGAGAGGCTCAAGGTGAGGCAGGGGGGACTGGGGGGGTGTCTGCATCATGTTCAGCCCGGGCAGCGAGGAGGCCATCGAGAGGCTCAAGGTGAGGCAGGGGGGGACTGGGGGGTGTGATGCATCATGTTCAGCCCGGGCAGCGAGGAGGCCATCGAGAGGCTCAAGGTGAGGCAGGGGGGGACTGGGGGGTGTGATGCATCATGTTCAGTCCCATTGGGGATGGGGTGGGGACGGGGTGTCTGCATCATGTTCAGCCCGGGCAGCGAGGAGGCCATCGAGAGGCTCAAGGTGAGGCAGGGGGGATGGAACTGGACGGGGGGGACGGGGTGGGGGGGGTCTGCTTCATGTCCAGTCCCATCCAGAAGCTGAAGATGAACCACAGGGAAACGGGGACGGAGAAGAGGAGGGGGGAGGGGAGGGGGCGTCCACCATGCTCAGTCCCATCCAGAAATCTGTTTTTGTCCCCATTTAGGGTCTAGGTGAACCACAGAGTGCGTGACCGCAGAAGTAGTCATAGCAACTCGCTCCTCTCCGGTTGTGTTTTTGTTCCCGTTCAGGCTTAAGATGAACCGCGGGGCGTGAGACCCTCCGAACGCTGTTGTGTTTTTAGATCAGCGTGTCGACTCATGCTGTCTACCTATGAATAACTTGGGAAACGTTTTAAAGAAGCCGAGAGGTGTTTCGTTCGTGTGTGTGTTTGTGATTATATGGCATTTCTAAGGTGTAGAGGAACGTAGTATAGTTTGTAGGATAGTCACACTGTCTGTACACCTGGAACTGTGCTTTTCTGGCTCAGTTTAGTCCCCTTTAAACAAGCACAGTTCTTGCAACCAGAATGGCCAAAGCCAAAACTGTGTGGTCCTTTGCCAATTCATATACTGAAATCTCAGTTCTACAATGTCCAGTGTCACTACTTATCAGTTCTCCCGCATAAGTCCTAAAACATTTTTTTATGTGTTTCCAAATATCAGGAAACAGAAAAAATCATTGCTGAGCTCAATGAAACTTGGGAGGAAAAACTTCGCCGGACAGAGGCCATACGAATGGAAAGGTGAGTCTATTCTTTCTCCTTAGTCTACATAAAGATTAAAAAACAATAGCCAACATCAGAATCTCTTCACGTCCAAAGACAGACCAAGTAAATTGTAACCAGGATGTCCTAAAGAAAATTCTCTCAGTATTAAGAGATCTGATTGGTCCCTTTCTTACAACATTCCATTGTTCTTCACAGAGAGGCCCTTCTGGCTGAAATGGGCGTGGCCATGCGAGAAGATGGAGGCACACTGGGTGTCTTCTCCCCCAAGAAGGTAGGAAGACAGACCGGCAGATAAACAGGAAATAATTTAAACTTTTATTTGAAAACAGTAAATGAAAACAGACCCAAAAAAAGCTGCATTATAGTTATAAAGAGTACATTTAAATAATCTCTTAATTGTAATAACCTCTTTTTATTTATTTATTTGGGTTTATTTGTGAAGCCTTCCCAAAGAATGCCCCAAGCTGTTTATATTGACACAGTGGGGCTGTTTTCTCCCAACGAGGTTCGTGGCTTTGCAGTGTCATACCATATAAGGCCTGTCTGAGGTTTGTGACTCTGCAGTGTCATACCATATAAGGCCTGTCTGAGGTTTGTGACTCTGCCGTGTCATACCATATAAGGCCTGTCTGAGGTTTGTGACTCTGCAGTGTCATACCATATAAGGCCTGTCTTAGGTTTGTGACTCTGCAGTGTCATACCATATAAGGCCTGTCTGAGTGCTTTGGTACCTCTATCCCTCTCTGCTCTTTCAAAGTATCAATCATTTCACAGTCAAAACACCTAAAGAATGTTTAAAAAAAAAAAATCAGTCTGTAATACATTTTTATAAGACTTTTGCTTGAGAGATTTAGATTATATTTGCTGCGTGTAGAGAAATAATTGAACCAGAGGCAGTTAATATTATTTGTAATAACGACTTTTAAATACACAAGCCATGATTCAGAAATTTAGTGATGTTTGACGACTGAAGCGCTATTAAGACGCTAATGCTGGCTCCCAGGCTGGCTACGTGTTCTCTAATCTTCGAGCAAAGCCTCTCTCTCTCTCTCTCTCTCTCTCTCTCTCTCTCTCTCTCTCTCTCTCTCTCTCTCTCTCTCTCTCTCTCTCTCTCTCGCTCTCTCTCTCTCTCTCTCTCTCTCTCTCTCTCTCTCTCTCTCTCTCTCTCTCTCTCTCTCTCTCTCTCTCTCTCTCTCTCTCTCTCTCTCTCTCTCTCTCTCTCTCTCTACCTCTCTCTCGCTCTCTTTCTCGCTAAGCTCTAATTAGTTCTTTACACCAGGGAGGAGGGATCAGTCCAGAGGCTCATCTTTTTCATTAAGCGCTATCCTTAAATCTTTTTTATGATTCAGTGGAACACACACTCTCCGTGCTGATAGCAAAGAAGAGTCAGAGCATAGGGGGGAAGCAAACAAATTAGCTGCGTGGCATGAGTCTATTTTCAGGACCAGTCGCCCTTTTGTTAGGCCGAGGCTGTAGTCTCAGGGGTGTGATGCGTATGGAAGTGCACACTGGATCAGTCCGGTGTGGGGTTCTGGGGTCAGGGAGTTCTCCTTTTTGCATGCTTTGCAATTCCCACTGATTCTCCAGATTATATCTCGTACTATCTCTTTCACTGAAAAGTGCATGATGACGTGAATTCAAATGTACGTGTTTTTTTCTCTTCCTTCTTTTGATTAAGATGGAATGGCGGTTGTTTGATTGTGTGCCTTCCTGAACTACCATACATATAATGAATTAATACAACATCAATGAGGTTATTGTAGAACGGGCCGGTAGGTCTCATAGTGTTGATAGTCATAAGTGCCTGATGGTATGCCCTATGAACGTTGCACATATGAATATACCTCTTCTGTTTTAGACGCCTCATCTAGTGAACCTCAATGAGGATCCTCTCATGTCTGAGTGTCTGCTCTACTACATAAAGGATGGGATGACCAGGTGAGCGGTAGACACCCACACATCTTTAGTAAAGAAATGTTTAGATTTAAAACAAAATCAGTTATATCTTATAATATAATTTACCACTCTGTCAAATGTGAAGGTTGTGTTGTTTCTAATGCATGTACTCCTCATAATGCACAGATCAGACAATTAAAATAAATAAGAATACATGTAAAATTCTAAAGAAAATACAAAAAAATCTATAACTCAGTTGCTTTATTTTGTAACTGTTTAACAAATCTATAACTCAGTTTCTTTGTTTTTTAGCTGTTTAATAAATCTATAACTCAGTTTCTGTGTTTTGTAGCTGTTTAAATAAATCTATAACTCAGCTTCTGTGTTTTGTAGCTGTTTAAATAAATCTATAACTCAGTTTCTGTGTTTTGTAGCTGTTTAATAAATCTATAACTCAGTTTCTGTGTTTTGTGGCTGTTTAATAAATCTATAACTCAGTTTCTTTGTTTTGTAGCTGTTTAATAAATCTATAACTCAGTTTCTGTGTTTTGTAGCTGTTTAATAAATCTATAACTCAGTTTCTGTGTTTTGTAGCTGTTTAATAAATCTATGACTCAGTTTCTGTGTTTTGTAGCTGTTTAATAAATCTATAACTCAGTTTCTGTGTTTTGTAGCTGTTTAATAAATCTATAACTCAGTTTCTGTGTTTTGTAGCTGTTTAATAAATCTATAACTCAGTTTCTGTGTTTTGTAGCTGTTTAATAAATCTATAACTCAGTTTCTGTGTTTTGTAGCTGTTTTAATAAATCTACAACTCAGTTTCTGTGTTTTGTAGCTGTTTAATAAATCTATAACTCAGTTTCTGTGTTTTGTAGCTGTTTAATAAATCTATAACTCAGTTTCTGTGTTTTGTAGCTGTTTGAATAAATCTATAACTCAGTTTCTGTGTTTTGTAGCTGTTTGAACCACTCACCTTATCTTTTGTTCTCTTCCTGTAGGGTGGGTCGTGTAGATGCCAACAGCCGACAGGACATAGTCCTCAGTGGCCACTTTATAAAGGACGAACACTGCACCTTCACTAGCACCACTGGGCCTACGGGAGAGGGTGAGCAGCCTCAAACAATCACTGCACCTTCACTAGCACCATCTGAGAGAGAGAGAGAGAGAGAGAGAGAGAGAGAGAGAGAGAGAGAGAGAGAGAGAGAGAGAGAGAGAGAGAGAGAGAGAGAGAGAGAGAGAGAGAGAGAGAGAGAGAGAGAGAGAGAGAGAGAGAGAGAGAGAGAGAGAGAGAGAGAGAGAGAGAGAGAGAGAGAGAGAGAGAGAGAGAGAGAGAGAGAGAGAGAGAGGAGAGAGAGAGCACAGACAGGTGAGTGAGGGACACACAGAGAGAGAGGGAGAGAGAGAGAGAGAGAGAGAGAGAGAGAGAGAGAGAGAGAGAGAGAGAGAGAGAGAGAGAGAGAGAGAGAGAGCACAGACAGGTACATGAACATGAATCCTCACACAGAAAGAGAGAGAGCGAGACGATAAGAAGTGAAAGAAAAGCTTTCCCACGAGACAGGTTGTTGTGACACGTGATGTCATTAATCCCCCTAGATCCCACTCAGCCAATCATTGTGTTATAAAGGTCTAATATATTCATCTAAAGAGAAGTTAAATCAAGATCAGCATAAATATGTACAAGAGATAGTTTTCAGCGTGTTTATGGTCATAGTAAATAATAATTATTATTAAGTATTATTATTATAGTAATTATAATTATAATTATTATTATAGGTGCTAATGAGTGCTAATAATCGTAGTTATAGGTGCCTGATGATGTGAGGTTTCACAGTGTTAATAGCCATAGTTATAAGTGCCTGATGGTGTGAGGTTTTATTGTGTTAATCGTCGTAGTTATAGGTGTCTGATGGTGTGTGGTGTCAGTGTTAATAGCCATAGTTATAGGTGCCTGATGGTTTGAAGTTTTATTGTGTTAATAGTCATAGTTATAGGTACCTGATGGTGTGAGGTTTTATTGTGTTAATAGTCATAGTTATAGGTGCCTGATGGTTTGAGGTTTTATTGTGTTAATAGTCATAGTTATAGGTGCCTGATGGTTTGAGGTTTTATTGTGTTAATAGTCATAGTTATAGGTGCCTGCTGGTGTGAGGTTTCATTATGTTAATAGTCATAGTTTTAGGTGTCTGATGGTGTGTGGTGTCAGTGTTAAGTCATAGTTATAGGTGCCTGATGATGTGTCCATATTTAGTGCTTTGAGATTGTTCTTACCATGCAACACTTACCACAAATAAAATGTATTATTACTAAATATTAATATTATTATTATGTTGTTATAATTTGTGTGCAGCTGTTATCCTTGAGCCCTGTGAGGGAGCAGAGACGTATGTCAACGGGAAAAGAGTGACTGAGCCCACAGTTCTTAAATCAGGTGAGTACTGTCTGCTCATCATATCTATATTATAGATCAACCTTTCTTCCGCTTGCATCTAGTTAGAGTACCCCTTTTGGTAAATATTTTACCATCTTTCTAATGTCAAACTCCTTGTATACATTGGAATGTTTGACAGCACTATTAGCTGTGTAACCTCATTGATAGCTTCACCTTGTTAGTGCTTGTGTACTCTTTAATAAATACATAAATAAAGGTATTATTATCAGTATTTTTCTACAAAGAAATAAAAAAAGGTTTCTAAAATGTGAGGAACGTTTATGTTTCGCTCTTTCAGGGAACCGTATTATCCTGGGGAAGAGCCACGTTTTCCGCTTCAATCACCCGGAGCAGGCGCGTCAGGAGCGGGAGAGGACGCCGTGTGCGGAGACCCCCGTGGAGGCCGTGGACTGGGCCTTCGCCCAGAGAGAGCTGCTGGACAAACAGGGCATCGACATGAAGCAGGAGATGGACCAGAGGTTAGGACCTGGACAATGTGTGGTAGATGATCTGTAGAACAGGCAGTTTATCATAGGGAGAGAGAGAGAGATAGAGAGAGAGAGAGAGAGAGAGAGAGAGAGAGTGACAGAGGGAGAGAGAGGGAGAGAGAAAGAGGGAGAGAAAGAGAGAGAGGGGGAGAGAAAGAGGGAGAGAAAGAGAGAGAGAGAGAGAGAGAGAGAGATAGGAGAGAGAAGAGAGAGAGAAAGATATAGAGAGAGAGAGAGAACGAGAGAGAGGAGGAGGTCGAAAATGAAGCAGGAGATGGACCAGAGGAGAGGACCAGGACAACCTAAGGCAGATGAGCTGTAGAACAGGCAGTTTATCATAGAGACAGATGGACCAGTACAACATGTGAATTACATATGTGGCCTACAGATCAGTTAATATCAGGAAACAATAGCATGGTATGGAATGGAATAGAATAGAATAGAATAGAATATTTTTTACCATAAGGATCTCCAATTGCAGTTAATGCTGAAAGGAAAAGATAAATCTGAACACCTAATTTGAGATTGTCTCTCTGAGGAAATATTGGGCTTAGAGAAAAAAGTGAGATAAATAGATTGAAAGAGGGGGGCGGGGAGACGGAGAGGTAGAGAGAGAGTGAGAGAGACGGGGAGGGAGGGAGGTCGAGACAAAGAGAGCAAGGAGAGCCACAGAAGGTGAACAGAAGAAGAGAGAGAAGGTCAGACCCGCACTCCTTTCTTTAGCCTGGAGCAAAAGAGCTGTCACTCCAAACCAACCCACAGACAGCTGAACACCACAGTACTGAAACAACGCTGCCTGAAAACACCACTGTACTGAAACAACGCTGCCTGACAGCTAAACACCACAGTACTGAAACAACGCTGCCTGACAGCTAAACACCACAGTAAACTGTCCACTGCCTCTCACTGCGAGGCGAACCTATCTGTCCCTGTAGATTCCATCTGTGTGTTTGTGTGTCTCTTACTCTCTCTGTCTGTCTCTCTCTCCAGGCTGCAGGAGCTGGAGGATCAGTACCGCAAGGAACGAGAGGAAGCTAACAACCTGCTGGAGCAACAGAGACTGGTGAGCTACTGAGGGAGGAATGGAGGGAGAGAGGGATGGAGGGAGGGAGGGAGGGAGGGAACACAACGGGGTTATTATATGCTGGGTGAGCAAGTCTGGTGCAAATTGGCTGCCGTGGTATCACTCAGACTGAGTGTTGTGTTTGATAGCTGTCGGTCTATTTGTTGTTCCTTCTACGTAATTAATTTGCAACAAATTTGTGTAAAGCGCTTTGAGTCTTGAGATAAGCGCTAAAAACTAAATAAAATGAATTATTATTATTATTATTATTATTACATACATTATTCATATGACTGCATTTTGTTGTTATTTGTTGTCTAATGTATTTAAATATGAACATGTTAATTATTAACTGTGTATGTATTTGTTGTTTAATGTATTTAAATATGAACATGTTAATTATTAACTGTGTGACTGATTCCGTAGGATTACGAGAGCAAGTTGGAGGCTTTACAGAAACAGGTGGACCGCTATTACCCTGACGTTGCTGACGAAGAGGAGGAGCCAGAGGAGGAAGGTAGAACAAATATCATTCATAAATCAATAATATGTGAGTCAGAGATGGACATTCATTGGCTATGTTGTCGATTGTGTTTCTTGAAGGACTCAGAACAACCTGTTCAAAATTCAAACTTTGTCATAAGAATAGTCGATCAGTCAGCCTCTCTTTGACCTTTGACTTTATGAAATACTGAATGTGTTGCCTGCTTGTCATTTCCCCTTTGACATACGGATTACATCCTAAACGTGCTTTTCCTGTTTTCTGTGACGTGTTGATTCAATCCTAAACGTGTTCATCTTCTCTCTGACATTTTCATTAAATCCTGAATATGTTGCCATCTTGTCTCTCGACTCGTTGATAGAATTCTTAAACGCTCTGTCGTCTGGTGCTCTCTCTCTCTCTCTCTCTCTCTCTCTCTCTCTCTCTCTCTCTCTCTCTCTCTCTCTCTCTCTCTCTCTCTCTCTCTCTCTCTCTCTCTCTCTCTCTCTCTCTCTCTCTCTCTCTCTCTCTCTCTCTCTCTCTCTCTCTCTCTCTTTCTTTCACTCTCTCTCTCTTTGACTTGTAGTCCAGTGGACGGAGCGGGAGACGGAGCTGGCCCTGTGGGGCTTCCGGAAGTGGAGGTGGTACCAGTTCACTTCTCTCCGTGACCTGCTGTGGGGCAACGCCATCTTCCTCAAGGAGGCCAATGCCATCAGCGTGGAGCTCAAGAAGAAGGTTCATATTAATAATTATAATAATAATAATAACTTTTTAATTTAAGAGTGCCTTTCTAAAAACCCAGGGACTCTTTATAAATACAGGAAGCAAGACAATAGCTTTGTCTTCACAATCAGACCTAGACCTAGATCTCAGACCAGAACTAGATTTGACATCATTTTCTATGTAATATATGAAATTAAACATAATATGTAGATATATTCAGATAGCTTCAGATGGGTTTAATTTAGTAATTTAGCCTTGAATGGACTAGTCAGTGAGATCCTAGTCAACACTTATAACTGTACTAGCATACTGCATGGTCTTCATGCTGGTCTCTGGGCCCTATCTCCTTGTCCCCTGGCCCTTCCTCATACTATGTTCAATGTACTTCAATACCAACCCCTAAGTCTTCTGCTTTTGATTCTAATTCTCATTCTGGTCTCTGGCCTCTCTCTCTCTCTCTCTCTCTCTCTCTCTCTCTCTCTCTCTCTCTCTCTCTCTCTCTCTCTCTCTCTCTCTCTCTCTCTCTCTCTCTCTCTCTCTCTCTCTCTCTCTCTCTCTCTCTCTCTCCTCATCCCCTCTGCCCCTCCTCAGGTCCAGTTCCAGTTTGTCCTGCTGACGGACACGCTGTACTCCCCTCTCCCTCCGGACCTGGTACCCCCCGAGGCCGCCAAGGACCGGGAGAAGCGTCCGTTCCCTCGCACCATCGTGGCTGTGGAGGTTCAGGACCTGAAGAACGGAGCCACGCACTACTGGACTCTGGAGAAGCTCAGGTACTGGAGCCTTTTCAGAACAGGCTGAGTTGGAACTCTTTTCCTTTCATTTAAAACTGTTAATGTCAGTTTATTTAAATAAACTTTTCTTTGAGTTAGGTCATAAAATACATAAAAAAAACATATTTTAATGTGTAAAATAGACTCGGTTTTGATGATGGCATCTATATCCATTGTTTCCTAGAGTCGGTTAACGTTACACTTTTATTGCCTGGAAGTTGCTTGAGTTGTTTGTACCGCCCCCTGCAGGCAGAGGCTGGACATGATGAGGGAAATGTATGACCGGGCGGCTGAGGTTCCGGGCACCACCATTGAAGACTGTGAGAACATTATGACTGGAGGAGACCCGTTCTACGACCGTTTCCCATGGTTCCGTCTGGTGGGAAGGTAACTGCCGACCAGCTAATCATTCAGTAGCATGCTAGCAGAACAACAGCATTTGGACCTGAAATCATGCGCTTTCTCTGAAACCTATACTGTGTTTAATGGACAAGGCCAAATCCATTCCTTAGGTTTTCTGATTTGGTGTTCAGTTCTCTCTTGGGTGGAGTTACAAAGTATTTTTTTATTTTAGTTTTCTAATTTTGCCCCTTGCTTCCAAGATTGTTTTTTTTTTCTCGTTTTCTTTATTTTACTGAACGGCGCTAAGGTACTAGTAGTTCAGGTGAATATGGGCGTCATACAGCATCAACCAAAGCTGTACTCAACAACAAACTTTCTCCTGTTGGTTGTTTGTCTTTAAAATGGGCTACCTTCAGAGAAATGAGGGGATGGAAAAAGACGTGACTTTCACAATGAATTGTCATTTGTCAGGTAGACAAAACAAAATACAGAAACAACTTTTTCTGTATTTTCTCGTTTTCAGCATTTTCTGGACATAAAGTTGATTATGTAAAGCAGTCCCATTTCTGGACATTTCCATAGTTAGGACTATGTCCTGTTAAGTTTGTCCCTAGATTGGTTGATAACCCTGACCTAATAGATCTTGATATAGTGAGTACAACACCACATACCCATCAGAAAGGCTAGTGAACTAATTTATTTTATATATTATTTGTATTTTATATTTTAAAGCTACCAGGATGTAGCTATTAATTACAAAATTCCAGGCAGGTTAAATCGATCACATGGTACTCCCCTGACCCGATCCAGGGGAGATATTACCCAGTCCAAGTCCTTCTCTGATTCTTCTCTGACTCTGTGTGTGTGTGTGTGTGTGTGTGTGTGTGTGTGTGTGTGTGTGTGTGTGTGTGTGTGTGTGTGTGTGTGTGTGTGTGTGTGTGTGTGTGTGTGTGTGTGTGTGTGTGTGTGTGTGTGTGTGTGTGTGTGTGATCTATCAAGCTGAAATGTACTAACCCCAGTTCCCCCTTATATTGTCTCTGGTCGCCCCAGCAACCCCCTTTTCAACGCGTGCATGAGCGAGCGCATGAGTGACCCCACCCCCTCCCCCACCCTCTCCACCTCGGACATCACTGAGCTGGCTGACAACCAGCCGGTGGAGGGGCACTGGGCGCAGGAGGAGGAGGAGGAGTTGGCCCAGTTGGAGGACCTGGACGATGATACCTTTTTGGAAGACCCCATGCTATGTATTTTATCGAAGCTCGGGGGAGAGGAGGATGAGGAGGATGAGGAGGATGAGGAGGATGATGATGAAGCAGAGCACTGCAGAGGCATCCTCCGCCAAGGCCAGGATCCCTTTTACGACCGCTCGCCGTTATTCAGTGTAGTGGGAAGGTTGGTGAGGTTTCAGGAGCATGCTGGGAGAGGAAACTAGCTCTTTCACTCTGAGACACAGTAGTGTCGGCCTCATTTCAGCACCAAGGACACACACACCACGCACATACGAACAACAACTCACACACAGGGCTCCTTAGATGTGTCAACACGTGTTGGATAACAGAAAATCTACACACGTGCCCACACACGTATATATGCATGCACCCAGACACAGGCACAATGTCCCACTCACAGTGATACAAAGACATAGAGGTTTACCCATAGAAGCAGGTTCGTCCCCAGCCTCAATGCAGACAGGGCTGGGAGGAGGGCCACGCACGGTTTTATTCACACCCATATAGATTCTGTCACTGTTCCTGTGGCCTCCTGTAAGGGACATTTTGGCACCTTCATGGATGTTCAAAGCTGTTCCAATGTGGGGACCCTTCCGGGGTCAGGTTAACAGATTAGGCTTGAACATCCGTGAAGATGCCAAAATGACCCCTACACACCATGTGTCTGTTGGCCTGTGTCTGGTTTTCAGAGCTCAATGTGTCTGTTGGGATAGAAGCACACAAGCTGCTAAACGTCTTAGTTTTTCTGGGAGGGTGTAAACTGCAGCTTTTGACTGTGGTGAGAGAAGACTTTTGTTTGTTTTTGCGATGACGTCATCGTTTTGGGCCGTGGAGTGACTTGACATCGACGAGCATGTCGAACAAAACTTCACCTCCCTCTCTCCACTCGTTACGTCCCTTTGTTTAGTTTGATTCGCATCACAGGCACCTCCCGGGCCCTTTGGACCATCCAACCTCACGCTGTCCTGTAGCTGCTTACTCCCACTAACCGCCGCGACCCCCTTAACGCGACCCCAATACTGCTAACAACCCGTCACACCACCCTTAACATCATGTCAGGACGCTGATCAGTCAGAGGCAACTGGTAGCAATTCCAAGTAGTTAGACTTTAAAATGTTTGAGTAAATAATTAGCACTATCAAGGAACTATTAACTAAAATATGTTTTTATAATATACATCATCACAAGTTAAAATGTGTTACTACTACTATTTGGTTGAATTACTTAAAAATGGTTTCTGAATAATGTTATTACTCCTTACCATTTATTGTTAGTTGTATATCTTTACACTGAAATGACCCAGTAACATTTACAAAGCACAGGTCGACATTTTTGGGGGGGTTTATATTCTCGTGCTGATCTTTTCAATACTCTTCTCCCACATACGTACCTTGAGCCTTTTTTATCACACTCACATGCTTTGATCCACACACAAAGCAAACGAAGATCTATTTGTACATTTCTGTATGTATTACTGTGTATTAATCTGATCAACCCATATCACTTGCTTATGTAATCCAAGCAATGTTGATTTATAATGGCTGCTTGAGGTGTGTGTGTCTCTCAACACTTTTTTTCTCCGTCTAATGGCAAGGTCTTTTTCTTTAGTTTTGATTTTACCATTCACTACAGCACGGACATGTCTTATAGAGTATCTTCATGTGTCTGGTTGGCATTACACAGAAACCCAAGGCTATATTTAACGTTACAATGACGCTGTGGGGGAGTTCCTACTCTGAAAATGACACAGAAATACACATCTCTTTTTAAAACATTGGGATTGAAATGACATCTGAAATGACACCCTGGTGACGACACAAGGCAATTCAAAATCTCAAGATGAAAGAGCTGGTTTCACCTGTCAGCGGCCTCTATTAGGCATGCCAGAGCACTCGTTTTTTTTATTTGGACCTCTTTTTTTGTCAAATTTTGCTACGTCTGATAAATTATTACTTTAATTTTAATTTTTTTGCATAAACAACACTCCAACATAAAGGAGCTGTGCTTTTTTTTTTTTTTTCTTTGGTTACTTTAGCTGTCATTCATTTTTGGTGTAGATTATTTTCAGGCTGTTGTCGATTCAAGCTGCACCATGCTCCTTGTACTATTGATTTCTGTTCCATATGCTTTGGATTACTTTGAGTCAAAACACCAAACACTTTTTTTACTTCACCTTTTTTGTCCTGAGCATGCCTTCTTTGCACCTCACCAATCTTGTCGTTAAGCCTCAACTTTCCGCTACAACTGTACCCCTTAAATGTCAAACCCCCCCCGCCCCCCATTGGTTATTAGGAAATGTAGTTCTTGACTGTTGGTATGCAGTAGCTAGATGCTACAGTTGTGCACTAAACAATACCAGGTTGGAATATTGGATTGGAATTTCAGCAAGTCAAGTGAATGTAAACTACACTATTGTCTAAACATATTTCTTATTTCTGTCAGTTCAAGCACATAACTTTCAAAGTTCTTGGTGTGTTTTTGTGTTAATTAGAGAATTGATATCGTTCATGTATGATGTATGCAGCTGTTGGGTTTTATTGTTTGTGTAGGAATGTAGTATAGTTCTGCTTGTTTGTGAGACTTGCTGGTCTGCTGCACCCTGCAGTGGCAGATACACACCATGAGCACAGACATCACTGTCAGACACTGTCCTCATTGGTTAGCAGGAACAATAAATGACATTTGCCAGAAGGCATGCATCATCATGAATAGCAGCCAGAGAATGGAGGTAGTTTCACCTCTCGCACACATGCTCCTTACCCTCACCACGTTTAAAAACAAATCAAAAAACCTCTGCTAAACTGCTTTCCTAATATTGTACCCGACTAGAGTATGTGCGTCCCTGTTCTTTTTTTAAAAATGGCGGCTGTGTGGAGATGAGATGCGAACTGACAGTGGCGATGGTAAAAGGTGGCCAAGGCCTTCGGAGTTGTCCCAGCCTTCTGTTTAGTTGCTTTGCTGCTCTGTGTTGTGTTTTCCTTCAGTTGTGTGTTTTATTGTAATCGTAACATATCTTTTCTAATCGATTCTGTGTTATTTTTTTAATTCTTTACCATTATTGTCTCTCTTTCTCTCTCTCTCCACCCCCCCCCCCTTTTCCTCTCAATATTTCTCTCTCTTGATGTTGTCCCTCCTCTTTTTCTTTTTTGTCCGTGTCTTTCTTTTTCTCCTCTCTCGCTTCTCTCTTTTTTCCCATCTACCTTCTCTCTTTCCTTCTTGTTCCATTTCCTCTGTTCGTTTCTCTCTCGCTTTCTCTCTCTCCCTCTCCTTTTCTCTCCCTCTCTCTCTCTCTCCCTCTCTCTCTCTCTCTCTCTCTCTCTCTCTCTCGCTCTCTCTCTCCTTCTCTTTTGCAGGGCCTTTGTGTACCTGAGTAACCTGCTCTACCCAGTGCCCCTGGTCCACCGCGTGGCCATTGTCAGTGAGAAAGGCGAGGTGAAGGGCTTCCTCAGGGTGGCTGTACAGGCCATATCAGGTAAGACCTGGAGACCTGGGACTCCACACACACACACACACACACACACACACACACACACACACACATGGTCTCACCAGGGCACAACAGCAAGAGAAACACATACACAAACACACATAGTCTCCCCAGGGCACAACAGCCAGGTAAATGTACACAAACACACAGAGTGTCCACAAGGCACAATAGCCAGGTAAATGTACACAAACACAGACAGACACAATGAAGCCCTGAATACAGTTCTCTGCTTAAAGAATCTTGTCAGGAGACGGTGGATGCATTAAAAGCTCACAGTATCTAAATCATTCCATTTCGACACTATTGAGTAGGCCAGGACAGACATTGTAGTATCCTGCAATACAGGAGGTGTGGGACTTTGTTAAGAAGTGAAGTGAAGGGACAGGCGGTGTGGGACTTCGTGAGGAAGTGAAGTGAAGGTGCTCTGTGTTTTCCTCCAGCTGACGAGGAAGCTCCAGACTATGGATCCGGGGTCAGGCAGTCCGGCACGGCCAAGATCTCCTTCGAGGACCAGCAGTTTGAGAAGGTATGGAGGTTCTCACTTTCATTTCAAAACATTATTCTATTAAGGCTGGGTTCTCTTGCTCTCTCTCTCTCTTTCTCTCCCTTTGTCTCTCTTTCACACACACACACACACACACACACACACACACACACACACACACACACACACACACGCACACACACACACACACACACACACACACACACACACACACACACACACACTCACACACACACACACACTCACACACACACACACACACACACACACACACACACACACACACACTAAACTTTCTCTGCATCACAAAAACATTTACAAACACATCTCTCTTTTCCCTATCTTTTCGTTTTTCATTGCTAGTCTAAAAGGTTTTACTCCTCGTCCTTCTGACTCCACCTCTGCTTTCTTACACCCCCCTCTTGACCTTTGACCTTTGACCCGTGTTGTGTAGTTCCAGTCCGAGTCCTGCCCGATGGGACTGTCTCGTATCGCAGTGTCTCAGGAGGAGCTGCGCTTCGTGGAGGGAGAAGGACAGAGCGTCGAGATGGGTCCGTCGGCCGATGAGGTCAACAACAACACATGTGGGGGTAACTTTGAATTCTGTCTGTTGTGGTCAACAGGTTTACAAAAAAGGCTTTTTAGGATCGTCTTTTAGTATGTTATAGCGCCGGCCGCAGAGAGCTGATTTCGCTCGCTGTCACTGTGATTTACACTATTATGTGTTCACTCTAGTTTTTGCATTTCTTTTCTATATGATATTATATGACATTTAACAAAGGTCTCATTTGCATAATTTACGCCTTGATTGCACTTTTTCAGGCACTTAGTTATTCAGTCAAATAAAATATTAAACTTTTTTTATGAAAAGAAACAATAGCTGTTTATAGGCCGGACATGGTGTCAATTTTAATGCTAAATTCTGTCTAATTAGAGAAACTATTTTGTAATGAGCAAAAGGGCATCTTTCCTTTCTGAAATCTGACAGAAAATTTTATCAAAGATAAATATTTATAAAAATAAATGTGTTGTATTTATTAAATCGTTGTTGTTGTTGTTGTATTTGTTAAGCGGGTGGAGATGAACCGGAGGTCCCTCTGAAGGCTGGTCTGGAGGGTCCTCTAGATGGCGCTCTAGAACACCTTGGCGTTGGAAACCCTTTCACCTTCAGAGTCACTGTGCTTCAGGCCTCCAGCATCTCCGCCGAGTACGCAGACATCTTCTGCCAGTTCAAGTACGTAACGGCATAGTTCATATATATATTTTTTTTTTACTGTTTACTGACTCACTTTAGAATGGATTTAAGTCATGTTTTGAGTCTGCAGCCAGTGGGTTTGGAAGAACTCGTCCACCTTAATTAATCCCTTTAATTTCTGGCTCACTGTAGAATTGATTTGAGTAATGGATGCAGAAAAACTCATACACCGTACTTGTCATAGAACTATGATTCGATTATAATAATGTCTAAGATTCTTTGCAGGGTAATACACTATCCATTTCATGTTTAAGAGAGTTGAACCGCTTGGTCGATGACGGTATAAAAATGTGTTTTTTTCTGTATTTTTACAGTTTCATCCATCGACATGACGAGGCGTTTTCCACCGAGCCGTTGAAGAACACGGGCCGCGGACCTCCTCTGGGATTCTACCATGTACAGAACGTAAGAACACCTTTATTGTTTACTATTTATCATCAGTATTATGTATCACTATGATCATTATTATTTATTAGATAATTATGGATTATATTTGCTTTGTGTTAACAAAACAAATAAAGGAACAGAACAATTAAAATGTCATCCAACCCTTACTGCGCTTTGCTTGAATATTATAGCGTGTTTATTGTGTAAAATGTGTCTTCAGTTACTTTGAAACGTTCCCTCTCGTATTTGGTTTTGACAGATTGCCGTCGATGTCACCAAGTCTTTCCTGGAGTACATAAAGACTCAGCCCATCGTCTTTGAGGTGTTCGGACACTATCAGAAACAACCCTTCCTTCCCCTCTGCAAAGACGTCCTGAGGTACGCAAACACTGCTTAACAAAACTCCAACGGTGTTTATCTTTTATTAAATACTGTATTTTGTTATCTTTTATTAAATATGTACTGTGTATGTTAGGTTTTAACATGACTGTATCTTCCACTAGCAGTCCCCTGAGGCCTGGCAGACGACAGTTCCCACGGGTGATGCCTCTGTCAAAACCTGGTAAGAGATAAAATAAAAATATCATCTCAAAAAATTAAGCGTTAATTTGTTGTTTAGTCTCTGTACTATATATATGATTATTTTTCTAAACATTTAATTTGCATTGCAATTAGGTGGCACCCCTTTACTGTGTATACATATATGCATACAGCATATTAACATCAAATCAAATGCATTTGTATACCACATTTAAAACACAAAGGCAAATCCATGTGCTTTATACACAAGGCAAGCAGAAACATACAAGGCAAGAGATAGTTTTATATGCTCTTGCTTTTCGGTGCCACAGCCTCTGTACAGTCCAGTGTGTGTTTGCTGCTTTGGCCTCGTGTCGTTGTGTGTGTGTGTGTGTGTGTGTGTGTGTGTGTGTGTGTGTGTGTGTGTGTGTGTGTGTGTGTGTGTGTGTGTGTGTGTGTGTGTGTGTGTGTGTGTGTGTGTGTTCACTGCGTCACTATCAGCTTCATGTCGTTGACCGTTAAAAAAAAAAAAAAAAAAAAAAAAGCAGCGGACTCGGACACGCCGCCGGACCGGGAGAAAGCCCTGGACCTGATCCGTTACCTGGTGCCGGAGGTGTTTAACGGGGCGCTGGTGGACTCGCTGTCAGGCCACGCCCTCTCTGCTGCCGGCCTGGCCGCCTCCTTCTTACTGGAGGGGGAGGAGCAGGCTCAGCTTATGGCCCCGCCCATCTCAATCTGTTCGGTTATTAGAGCTCAGACACCTGGTTGGTGAACCGTCCTGTCAGGCCAGATTCAAACGAATCCCTGTGACCAAACTCTTTTTATCTCAGGTGAAGCTAAAAATTACCAATACATCTAGTTAAGTAGCCCTAGTTTATTTAAAAATATATATGTGTATTAATGTAATATGATCACATCTGATTATGTTTTAGTAAAAAATGTTAACTTTAAAAAATCTAAAAATGACTAAATAAATGATTCATATTTTCATTGAAAGTCTGATATGTTAGTGACTCAGTCAAAGATTCATTTGGAACATAGATTATGAATCAACTGAGATAAAAAGTAGCTGTTTGTTTATGTTGCAGGGATTCTACAGTTAAGACTGGTTCTCTCCTTTGTGTTCTGTGTGTGTTTGATTTCCCCTTCGGTTCCTCCTTGACTACTCCTTTAAACTTGGTCTTTGAGCTGTCACTAGAAATACCTCTCTTGAATGGTATTCTTGAATACAGCTAGATGATGTCACATATGCTTGACTTACACTCTACGTGAAAACGCAGCTCTGTTGTTCTCTTCGCTCTCTCTCAGGACCGGTGCCTTCTCTGGGAGCAGTGGTGTTTATGATTTATTTTATCTTCAGGGAGATCCCTTTATAGACCCAGAGGCATCCTGAAATTAATAAGGGACCACCTCCTCTAATTGCAATGATGAACTCTGGGATTTTCCAGAACGAAGGGGTAACAAATGCAGTGGGAGTAGCAGTATTACAATACACGTGAAATAACCTCTAGACCTCTAATTATTTATTGAGACTTTGATGATGCACAATAGGATTCTGTCCAGGTTCAGACAGATATCCCAGAGTTGATCTTCATGCAGAGAGGATGACTGCTGCGGGGTTTTTCAGACCACCCTCTTTAAAGAGGTCGTCTTTCCACGTAACTCTGTATCTTTACATCCCTGCATTTCTCTCATTCCCTCTCTTTTTCCCCTTCTCTTTTTCCCCCTCGTTCTGTAGGGTCCGAGTAGTTGTCAGCTTTCCTTCTGCTCCCCAGCGCAATAACGTCAACTAACTTTCTCTTGCTTTTCTCTTTGTCTCTCTCATTTTCTTTCTGATCCCCCTGTTCTTTCTCTTGCTCTTTTTTTCTGGTCTTTCCTTTCTCCTCTCCCAAATCTTTCTTTTTTATTTTTCTTTCTTTCTTTCTTTCTGTCTTTCTTTCTTTCTTTCTTTCTTTCTTTCTTTCTTTCTTTCTTTCTTTCCTTTCACCTTTCCCAAATCTTTCTTTTTTATTTTTCTTTATTCTTTCTTTCTATCTTTCTTTCTTTCTTTCTTTCTCGCTCTCTCTATACCTCTCCCCCATCACAGTCCCTGCCACCAAGCTGACAGCCTTGACCCGTCCCATGTCAGGACCCTGCCACTGCAAGTATGACCTCATGGTCTTCTTTGAGATCTGTGAGCTGGAGGCCAACGGAGAGTAAGTCATTTTGCCCTGTCATCACCGTTAAAATGGCATGCAGATTATATTTACCTATTTTACTGTAAATATTCAATGTACTGTTTGTATTCTGTATGATTTACTTATCTGACATACACACGTACATTATATGTATTTTATGTTTAGGAGGTTCCCTTACAATGAGTAAATTGGTACGTTGAATTGAATGAAGCGGGCAGTATTTTTCCAGCGTGTGTAACAGGATAAAGACGTAGGGGTTTAATAGCCTTCTGGAGATCTATGGCGCTCGCCAGTCTCAGTTTACACAAAGCAGATGCTAGGAATTGATTGGCTCATTTCCCCGTTAAATGAAATATTGTTATGGGTATTTCCTAAAGATGTATTGAGCTCTTGTTTAATGGTCGGTGGAAATTATATCAGCAGACTGAAGACTGATATACTGAATGTTTAGCTGTTATGCCTTTTTGTGGACAAAGGGGCACTGAACGAAATCCATTGACCGTCACCGTCTCTGCCTCTGTGTGTGTGTGTGTGCGTGTGTGTGTGTGTGTGTGTGTGTGTGTGTGTGTGTGTGTGTGTGTGTGTGTGTGTGTGTGTGTGTGTGTGTGTGTGTGTGTGTGTGTGTGTGTGTCTGTGTCTGTGTGTGTGTGTGCGTGTGTGCGTGTGTGTGTCTTTCCTTAGTTATATTCCAGCCCAGGTAGATCACAGAGGAGGCATGCCCTGTCACGGCACCTTCCTACTGCACCAGGTAATTCACAACAAATTCATAAACAAAGCTTACTTCAATTCTTTATATTTTTGTACTCAATCTTATTTTACGAAAGAAAAACTAAATTGACACGAATGGTTCACACATAAAATTGTATTTTAATCTTTTAAAAACAAAAACACGAATGAACCACCAAGTTCCTGGTCAAGAATAGAACAGTTGTATATTACTGTTGTAAACACGACCTCGCCACCGCCTGTCTCCTTCTGTCTTTCGGCATAGGGTATCCAACGGCGAGTCACCGTGACGATCGTCCATGAAACGGGCGGCGACATCGAGTGGAAAGAGGTCCGGGAGCTGGTCGTGGGTGAGTTTGGACCTCTCACTACGCATTAGAGAATCTTGTTGTTGTTGTTTAAGCTAACGCAATGCAGAATTATAACTATAAATCCCACACTGGCTGGGTCAAAAGTGAGACCGTCTGATTAGGAGAGTCTTCTCTATTCGTTTTATTTCTATGTGTGTGCTGAGGTTCTTGTGTTGTCCTATAGGGCGAATCCGGAACGCACCTGAAGCCGACGAGACCATTGTGGATCCCAACATCCTGTCTCTAAACATCCTGTCGGCTGGGTATGTCCGACCAATGTCTGAGGACAGGTATGTACCAGCCTGAACCAATGATATACAAACTGAAAATGATAGTAATTATTAATGACATTATGGATCATTTTGACGGCAGTGCGAATTTGGTGTATTCTCTTGTTTATTTACATGAGAAGTGTGTTCCTATTGCTTTTGGTTATGTAGATGCTTTATGCAAAAAGAACAGAAGTCATTTGAAAACTGATTTGTAAGAACTCCTAAATGGAATGAATAATGCAGTGTGTAGATTATATTTATAGCATATAGCCTGTCTACTCAGTGGTTATTTTGAAGATGTATGACCGATTTTTGATTCTGTCACCTGTGGTTTAGATACTACAACACAATCTAATCTCAGTACTACACATCCCAGAATTCAGTTCACATTGTTGGTTAACATTAACCCTTTTTTCCCCCACTTACCTGCTAATGCACTTTCTACATACAGTACCAGTCAAACGTTTGGACAAACTTTCCCATTTAAGTGAATGCTTTTATAGGACACAGCCACTGTAAGACAATGACTTCTAATGCATTATTCATTGGAACAACTACTCTCTGCAGATTTGCCAGTGGGGTTGTTAGGTTCCATGTAACTTTAACTCGGCACTCTTTTTTTTTGCCAAAATAGACCGCATTTGAATGATTGTAGGTTAATCTTTCTTTTGAGCAGCTTTGCACCAAGGCTTCTGCATGGCAAACAGTCAGCTATGGTCGTTTGGCGATGGGACTGTAAGAAGCATTGAACTGTCAAGATGAGCTGCTTGACTGAAAAAGTAGATTGGATTTATTTAGATTGCAAAAAGTTGCACAATTATGTAAAGAAATTTATATTCTAACAGTTTTGTTTGTAGTTGAAAAGTGCCTTGAAGATAACTCCGTAGTAATTTATCCAACTGGATTGTAATTTTTCCTACTGATTTTTTTATCACGCATATTAATGCTTATTAATGCTTGAGTGTGTAAAACTAATTGTATGAAACTTGCTGTCTGCATTGATATGAGAAGGGTTATTTTATCTTGCAGTCTGGGCTGTGTGATTCCTCTGTCTGCATTGCTATGAGAAGGGTTATTTTATCTTGCAGTCCGGGCTGTGTGATTCCTCTGTCTGCATTGACATGAGAAGGGTTATTTTATCTTGCAGTCTGGGCTGTGTGATTCCTCTGTCTGCTTTGCCTGTCAGTTTGTCATCATCTCCACGTAGCATTCCAGCCAGTTCACCTCCACCTTCATCCTTCACCTTCCTCAACCATCTCACAGACCATGTTAGCCACGCTAAACCACTGGGTTAGCCTGCTGACAGATCTCTAACCAGCCTAGATTACTGCTCTACTTCCCTTTTGATTGGTT
>JAPMUY010003110.1:40000-67500 GCA_026901105.3 Galaxias olidus | reverse complement strand
GGGTCTATATCAGGAGAGGTATAGAGGAGTATGATAGTGTAGGGTCTATATCAGGAGAGGTATAGAGGAGTAGGCTAGTGTAGGGTCTATATCAGGAGAGGTAGAGAGGAGTATGATAGTGTAGGGTCTATATCAGGAGAGGTAGAGAGGAGTATGATAGTGTAGGGTCTGGATCAGGAGAGGTAGAGAGGAGTAGGCTAGATAGAGAGGAGTATGATAGTGTAGGGTCTATATCAGGAGAGGTAGAGAGGAGAGATAGTGTAGGGTCTGGATCAGGAGAGGTAGAGAGGAGTATGATAGTGTAGGGTCTGGATCAGGAGAGAGAGAGGAGTAGAGAGAGGGTCTATATCAGAGAGAGGTAGAGAGGAGTATGATAGTGTAGGGTCTATATCAGGAGAGGTAGAGAGGAGGATAGTGTAGGGTCTATATCAGGAGAGGTAGAGAGGAGTATGATAGTGTAGGGTCTATATCAGGAGAGGTAGAGAGGAGTATGATAGTGTAGGGTCTATATCAGGAGAGGTAGAGAGAGCAGTACGATGGTGTTTTAGATGGAGCCATGTGTTTTGAATTGACCTCACCAGTAGATGAGATCTGGGGATAAAGATATCAGGATTCAGTATATGTACATTTTACACTGTATCTATTGTAATTCACTGGGCAGCACACACTGAACTTTACATGATAGAATTTACATTCGATGTGTTTGCAGAGCTACCGACCTGTCTGGGGATCAAGTTGATTTAGTGAGAAGATAAAAAAAGGGGGACTATTATGTTATGGGTCGGCTTGATCACACAAAAGCTCATGACAACCAGACAGACTTCCTTCCGATATCTCTTTCTCACCTTTTTTTTGCTGGTTCTTCCCTTCTTCACAGTATTTCCCTGGGAGTTGACCATAGGTATTTCCTCATGCCATGCCCCTCCTTCCATCTCTCCACTTTTCTCGTCGCATCATGTATTTTTAATTTTTACATTTTTCTTTAATGTGGTGATAAAGTCTTCCTGTCTCTTGCTTCTCTGTGACTGGCTGTTTGTTCGTACGCAGCAGAATCCTGTTAACTGACGCTGCTAGCTGTTGCATGCACTCTCATGCTGTCATGTAACTTCAAGTTATGTCTCTTTATTTATCAACGTTTGGCTTATGCAATGTAGTCATTCAGGAACCCAGAGAATATCTTTGTCTCAGCAGCGATGTATTACAGTACACATAGGCGAGCATGTACAATACAGTTGACTGCATATCCTATATAGTATATCTAATATTGAAACCTTAATATAATAATAAAATAATACAACTCAGTACTCTGTCATTCAGTTAGAGCAGTGTGTATATACACCTTTAGTGAATATATATTGTATTTTGCATTAGTTTTGCAGTAGTTTTAGAGAAAGACAGTATTTAAAGAGACACAGTGGTTACAGAAAGGCCACAGACAGATGCAGAGACACTGCATTACCACACTGTTATTACTGCTCCTCCATATTGGCCTTCTAGGACCTTCTACCGCTTTGAGGCGGCCTGGGACAGCTCCATGCACAACTCCCTGCTGCTGAACCGCGTCACACCGTGTGGAGAGAAGATCCACATGACTCTGTCTGCATACCTGGAGGTAGACCGCTTTCATCAAATGAAAGCTATTATTATTATTATTATTATTATTATCCACTATTTGTTTATTACTCTGCCTACCTGGAGGTAAACTGCGTTCATAAAATTAAAGCTAATATTATTATTATTATGATTATTAATAATATTAATAATTTTATGAAAAGTTTAAGGTAGGCAGAGTAATAATATGATTATTATTATTATCTACTATTTGTTTACTCTGAAGGTTAACAGCTTTCATAAAATTAAAGTTATTATTAGCATTGTCCATTATTTGTTTATTACTCTGTCGGCTTATGTGGAGGTAAACAATTCTTATTTTGCATTTCTTTTCTTTACAACTATGTTGCCTTGGCAATATCTTTTTTTTAAATTTTATTTTATTGTTTGACTTGAGAAGTCTCATTGAGATAAAAACATTCTCACGTTTTGCACAGTTACACATAGCCACGCAACATTGAACCTCGGTGTGAAAATGGTGTAGAGTGAACACTCTTAAAAAGGGTTTTAGATTTGGGATATGGAGTTTTTCACCCCGACCCCTAATTCCTCTTTCCACTGCAGATGGAGAACTGCACTCAGCCCACCGTCATAACCAAAGACTTCAGCATGGTGTTCTACTCCCGAGACGCCAAGCTCCCCGCCTCGCGCACCATACGCAACCTGTTTGGCACGGGGAGCCTGAGGGGAACGGAAGGGTGAGGCGGGACTTCCTGTTCACTTCTGACCAATGGGAGGAGAGTTTAAAAGGAGTGCAGTTGTCGGTGGTTTAATTGATTTAGAATGACTAGATGTACAACTAGCCAGGCCAGAACCATAGGAGATCGGAGCTTTGGCCCACAAGATGGCTGAACCTTGGTTCACTATTTTGTTGTTGAGGGAAAACTTTATTCAAGCGATGTGGGTTCAAAATGTATTCTTACAGTTGTATTTAAAAAATTTGGTCGAGAGGCAAAGATATTGCCTTGCCCTATTTCAAATGAAACACATGATTTAATTTGTTGTTGTTGTGGTCCCCAGAAACCGTGTGACTGGTGTGTATGAGGTCAGCCTGTGTCACTTGGCCGACCATGGCAGCCCAGGTAAGACCGTCACCTCCCCATGCATAACATACAAAATGTAAAAAAAAGCTCACTATTTTGCCTGTCTGCTTATGCGTGAGTCTATCCTCAGTAGGATTTAATCATGGACAGTGAAAACACAATTTTAGGTGAACTTCGGATGCAGCGCGATGAGTCATCGGAAACTTTGTGTTTTAATTAATTGTTCTTATTATTATAAAAAATTTTATATATATTTTTTTTTCCGAAGGACCACATTGATTGCTTTATTACAGGGCCACACTTTCTTTTATTTTACTTTACTACTATTTTGATTGAGACAGTTGATAGACAGCCAAGAGCTTAAAGGACACCACCATATGGTCCTGAATGTATCCCATAATAATAAATGTGTAACTGAGTATCTTTGTGTGTTCCCCTGCTTAGGGATGCAGAGGAGACGCAGGCGGGTGCTGGACACCTCGGTAGCCTACGTCCGAGGAGAGGAGAACCTGGCGGGCTGGAGACCTCGCAGCGACAGCCTCATCCTGGATCACCAGTGGGAGCTGGATAAACTCAGCCTCCTCCAAGAGGTACGGAGATCAGGAGATCCAAACGGTTTCGGCTTTAGCTTCTCAGAGGGAGAGAGTTGATCTTCTTACAATTCAATGAATACATATGCCTCTAAACGGTATTCATATACAGTATTACATTTGGACTTGTTTTTTTATTAGAATTTTTTTTTTTTACACAAAGTTGATCAATCACGTTAGTTTTGGTTTATATTTACTGACAGTAGATCATTACATTTACTTCACTTCCTCTTCTTTCTCCTCCTCCTCTTCCTCCTCTGTGATATATTCCCTGCACTGACAATAGGTCATTAAATGTACCATTACATGAAACATTGATGTAGGTTTTTATTTGATCTTATTCTGTTTTTCTTAGTACTATCATGTGAGTCATCGACGGTACTGTAGTGGTTTGTTTTATTCCGTTCAAACACCAGGTGGAGAAGACCAGACACTACCTGCTCCTGAGGGAGAAGCTGGAGTCCACTCTGCTGCAGGGCCAGGACTCCCTGCTGTCCTGTGTGACCGAGGAGGAGGCCAGCGAATCCCCTCTTCAGCCCTCGGAGGTCCACCATGACCTGAGCCTGTCTGTCACTGACGACCACGTGCCCACCGAGAGGCAGAGGGAGCTGGCTGCCAAGGTCTGACCATCCAAAAGGATTCATTTTAAAAATATTCTCTCAACATTAGAGTCTTCAGTAAAAAGAGGAGCACTTGTCTGTAAAGCACCCTGTTGACTTTGCTTGTTCTTATTAGAAAATAAATGCTTGCAGTGTGCGACTATAATCTTTCTACCTGTTGGGTTAATCCTCTCCACCAGTGTCTGCGGCTGCTGTGTCATTCCTTCAATAGAGACTACAGTCACGTCTGTGGCAGTGCCAGTGACAGCAAGGTACACTTTTAGAAACACTTTAATGACATACAATTCAATTTTTTTTTTATTATTTCTAACATCATCATAATCATCGTCATCCGCTTTGTCCGGGGTCGGGTCGCGGAGGTAGCAGTTCAAGCAGGGCATCCCAAACTTCCCTTTCCCGGGCCACATTAACCAGCTCTGACTGGGGGATTCCAAGGCGTTCCCAGGCCAGTGTGGAGATATAATCCCTCCACCTGGTCCTAGGTCTGCCCCGCTCCTCCGCCCAGCTCATGCCTCTCCCTCTCTCCTTACTAGATGCCCGAACCACCTCAACTGGCTCCTTTCTACGCAAAGAAGCAGCGGCTCTACTCCGAGTCCCTCACGAATGGCTGAACTTCTCACCCTATCCCTAAGGGAGATGCCAGCCACCCTCCGGAGGAAACTCATTTCTCTCTCTCGTTCTTTCGGTCATGACCCACCCTTCATGACCATAGGTGAGAGTAGGAACGAAGATAGACCGGTAAATTGAGAGCTCTTCTGGCTCAGCTCTCTCTTCGTCACAACGGTGCGATAGAGCGACTGCAACACCGCACCCGCTGCTCCAATCTCTCTCGGCCCATCTCTCGTTCCATTTTACCCTCACTCGAGAACAAGACCCCAAGATACTTGAACTCCTTCACTTGGGGTAAAGACTCATTCCCTACCTGGAGTAGACAATCCATCGGTTTCCTGCTGAGAACCATGGCCTCAGATTTGGAGGTGCTGATCCTCATCCCAGCCGCTTCACACTCGGCTGCGAACCGATCCAATGAGTGCTGCAGGTCGCAGACTGATGATGCCATCAGGACCACATCATCTGCAAAAAGCAGTGATGCAATCCTCTGCCCACCAACCTGCAGCGCCCCTCCCCCGCGGCTACGCCGTGAGATCCTGTCCATGAATACCACAAACAGGATAGGTGACAAAGCGCAGCCTTGGAGGAGGCCAACCCTCACCGACTTACTGCCGCAGACCCGGACACAGCTCTCGCTTTGGGAGTACAGAGATTGGATGGCTCTGAGTAGAGACCCCCTCACCCCATACTCTCGCAGCACCTCCCACAGTATCTCCCGGGGGAACCCGATCATACGCCTTCTCCAAATCCACAAAACACGTGTAGACCGGATTGGCATACTCCCAGGCCCCCTCAAAGATCCTCGAGAGGGTAAAAAGCTGGTCCGTTGTTCCACGACCAGGCCGGAAACCGCATTGCTCCTCCTCAATCCGAGGTTCGACTATCGGTCGAACCCTCCTTTCCAGCACCCTGGAGTATACTTTCCCGGGGAGGCTGAGTAATGTGATGCCTCTGTAGTTGGCACACACTCTCCGGTCCCCCTTTTTGAACAGGGGAACCACCACCCCGGTCTGCCACTCCTTAGGTACAGTCCCCGACTTCCACGCAATGTTGATAAGACGTGTCATCCATGACAGTCCCTCAACACCCAAAGCCTTCAGCATTTCTGGGCGGATCTCATCAACCCCTGGGGCTTTGCCACTGTGGAGTTGTTTGACTACCTCAGTGACCTCCGCCAGGGAGATTGATGCTGATCCCCCATCATCCTCCAGCCCTGTCTCTACTATGTAGGGTGGGTTTGTCGGGTTCAGGAGTTCCTCAAAGTGCTCCTTCCACCTCCCAATCACCTTGTCAGTTGAGGTCAACAACGTCCCATCCTTACTGTATACAGCTTGAATGGTTCCCTGCTTTCCCCTCCTGAGGTGTCGGATGGTCTTCCAGAACCGCTTTGGCGCCAGCCGAAAGTCCTTCTCCATGGTTTCTCCGAACTCCTCCCACACCCACTGCTTTGCTTCTGCCACGGCCGAGGCTGCAGTCCTTCGGGCCTGTCGGTACCTTGCAACTGCCTCCGGAGTCGCCCGGGACAGCATGTCCCGGAAGGCCTCCTTCTTCAATCGGACGGCTCCCCTGACCACCGGTGTCCACCAGGATGTTCGAGGGTCACTTGAGGCACCTAAGACTTTGAGACCACAACTCTCAGACGCAGCTTTAGCAATGGAGGCTTTGAACATCGCCCACTCCGGTTCAATGCCCCCAGCCTCCACAGGGATGCCAGAGAAGCCCCGCCGGAGGTGTGAGTTAAAGGCCTCCCGGACCGGGGACTCCTCCAGACGTTCCCAGTTCACCCGCACTACACGCTTGGGCTTACCAGGTCTGTCCAGAGGCTTCCCCCGCCACCTGACCCAACTCACCACCAGATGGTGATCAGTTGATAGCTCTGCCCCCCTCTTCACCCGAGTGTCCAAAACATATGGCCTCAGGTCCGATGATACGATAACAAAATCGATCATCGACCTTCTGCCTAGGGTGCTCTGGTACCAGGTACACTTATGAGCATCCTTATGTTCGAACATGGTGTTCGTTATGGCCATTCCATGACTAGCACAGAAGTCCAATAACAAGCCACCACTCGGGTTCAGATCGGGGAGGCCGTTCCTCCCAATCACGCCTCTCCAGGTGTCTCCATCATTGCCCACATGTGCGTTGAAGTCCCCCAGCAAGACTACAGAGTCCCCCTCAGGAGCCCCATACAAGGCTCCATCCAGGGTCTCCAAAAAGGCCGAATACTCCGAACTGCTGTTTGGTGCATAGGCACAGACAACAGTCAGATTTTTCCCCCCCATGACCCGAAGGCGTAGGGAGGCGACCCTCTCGTCCACTGGGGTAAACTCCAACATAGAGGCACTTAGCCGGGGACTCGTAAGTATCCCCACACCAGCCTTGCGCCTCTCACCCTGGGGAGCTCCGGAGAAGAATAGAGTCCAACCCCTATCCAGAAGTGAGGTTCCAGAGCCGAGGCTGTGCGTAGAGGTAAGCCCCACCAGATCCAGCTGGTAGCGCTCCACCTCCCGCACAAGCTCCGGCTCCTTCCCTCCCAGAGAGGTGACGTTCCACGTCCCCAAAGCCAGCCTCTGCCACCCGGGTCCGATCCGTCGAAAACCTCTGCCTTCACTGCCACCTTTCTGGCAGCGCACCCGACCCCCTTGGTTTTTCCCGCGGGTGGAGAAGAAGAGATGTTGTTGTTGTCCACGTTGCTTTTTCGGGCTATGCCCGGCCGGGCTCCGTGGCAAGCCCGGCCACCAGGCGCTCGCTGACGGGTCCTCCTCCTGGGCCTGGCTCCAGAAGGGGACCCCGGGCTTCCTCCGGGCCGGGTATCGTCCTCTCTTACAGGTTTTTCCATGAGGGTTTTTGAACCATTCTTAGTCCGGCCCCTCGCCCGAGACCAATTTGCCATGGGAGACCCTACCAGGAACACAAGGTTCCAGACAACACAGCCCCCTATTTCTAACATATTTTATGATTTAGTTTCTCTCTGTCTCTCTCTCTTACCCCTTCTCAGTCTCTCTCTCTCTTACCCCTTCTCAGTCTCTCTCTCCCTCTCTTACCCCTTCTCAGTCTCTCTCTCCCTCTCCCCCTCTGCCCCCCTCTCTCTCTCTCCCCCTCTGCCCCCCCCCCTCTCTCTCTCTCTCTCTTTCTTTCTTACCCCTTCTCAGTCTCTCTCTCTCTTACCCCTTCTCAGTCTCTCTCTCCCTCTCCCCCCTCTCTCTCCCCCTCTCTCCCCCTATCTACCCCTCCTCCTCTCTCTTTCTCTCCCTCTCCCCCCTCTCTCTCCCCCTCTCTCAGTCTCTCTCTCCCTCTCCCCCTCTGCCCCTCTCTCTCTCTCTCTCTCTCTGTCTCTCTCTCTCTCTCTCTATCATATATACAGTATATCATATAGAACTTTGAGATCCTTTATCATCCGACCTGTTTAATAAGATGTTGTCTGTGTGTGTGTGTGTGTGCTCCAGCTGTCGGAGATGTCTGTGACTGTGTTAAGGGACTCTACCTCAGCTCTGGCCCTCAACACGCTCACACCCTCCTCAACCTGCCCTTCACTGGTGGAGGGTTGCTATGGCGACGCAAACCTCAGGTCCGTCCCAAGACACACGATACATTCACACAAGCACTGTATCTATAAAATACATCTGTAACATCTGTATTAAGATATGAAAAAAAAACTTTGTTTAAACTCTGCTTTTCTAAAGACAAGCAAATAGCACATGATAAGAAAAGATAAATAGACCAACAGCAGCTAACATGAGCGGTGTTTTAATGGTGTTTCACGCACTCTTTGGTGATCAACAGTGTACCCAACTGTTCATTTCTTGTTTTTTTTCTCTCTCCTTAGACCACCAGCACCTCGCTCCCGTGCTCCCAGTCCCATCCCAAACCCCTGTCACGACGGTGAGGGGTCGAAGTCTCCTAACGGTGCTCCTGAACCCAAAACAGCAGGACGCACCTTCATTCCTGATATACAGGAGATCCGTGTCAGGTCAGTGTCCCTGCAGCGAGGAATCAAACGCTGTAGTTCTCTCCTGAGTTCTCTACTGTTTTATTTTTTTATCCCCTAACTGCCTACCATCAAAAACACATGCTTTACTTTATATGCATTGCAATATGTTAAAAGAAGAAAATACAAGGAAATACCATATATTCCCTAATAGCTTTGAAGTTTAAATGGATTAATTGACAGAACAAGGTGAACAACCCCAAAATTAAACGCTGCGTTTCCAGTTATCAAAAAAAAAAATGGTGTGTTGTCAACCATCTTTCTTTCCCAATCCGTCGTTGTCCTTGCAGCCCGATCGTTTCAAAGAAAGGCTACCTGCATTTCCTGGAGCCCAACACCAACGGCTGGGTGAAGCGCTACGTGGTGGTGCGCCGGCCTTACGTCTACATCTACAACACGGAGAGGGACTGCGTGGAGCGCGCCATCCTCAACCTGTCCTCCGCGCAGGTGGAGTACAGCGAAGACCAGCAGGCCATGCTCAAGGTGGGTGTCACGGTTACGGTGGAAACCTAGCACTCTTTTTGTTGTCGTTGTCATCGTAATGAAAACACCATTTAATTATAATAATAAAAATAATAATAATAATAATAAACTTTTATTTGTATAGCGGATTTCCAAACAAAGTTTACAAAGCGCAGAACAGAATAAAATACAAATTACACACCTAAGGCAATGCAACTAAGCTACACAGGGAAACCAAAGTTGAGAATCACTGCCTTATAGTAATACCCTAAATCAAGATCTACGGACCAAAAACATGTATCGTTGGATGGGTTATGATGATTTCACATAGTATGTAATAAGTTACCCAAAGGAAGGTTGAGACATGACTTTTTGTAAAAAGTGTAACTATTGTCTAGTTTTGTCAGCATCAGCATTTTGCGGTGTCTTATCAAACAAAAGAGTCATAAAAGAATACAACGTAAAAGTTTTAGTTAAACTTTTTTTTTGAAAAGCACATTTCTATTCTACCTCCTTCAACTTTTAAAAAGTAAGATGGCTCTCAATGGAGTTTAAAACCCGTTTTCTTCTTTGGTTTTCTTCTCGGCAGACCCCCAACACATTTGCTGTGTGCACAGAGCATCGTGGCATACTCCTCCAAGCCAACAGTGACAAAGAAATGCACGACTGGCTGTACGCTTTTAACCCTCTCCTCGCTGGAACCATAAGGTAGGAAATACTTCATGTACACGTTTTCCAATTTTCCTCACCAGTTACTGAAAGCGTTAATCCGCTATCCTTTTTAAATCTATTTTGGTAAGATTACTTTATTTGTTTGTGGTAAAAAATGATTACGTTGTTGTTGTTTATTTTACCAGGAGAAATGAATGCATGAACTGAATTCTTGTGACATTATTTTCTTTCTTCCAGATCAAAGTTGTCGAGAAGAAGAGCTGGGCCGATGAGGATGTGAATCATCGATGAAAAAAAACAATTAAAGACTTTAAAACTCCTACATACGTAGATCCCTACGCCCTATTTCCTAACCGCTGGGCTGATAACGTGACACTTCCACTAAACCAACCCACCCCTGCTGCTCATGCTCAGTTTATCATAAGCTGACCTCTGACCTTCAGAGTCTGACGTCCCTGTCCTCATCTTCGTCATCGTTTATGTCCGGCCTTTGCCGCTGTGTCAGCCTTATCGTCCAAAACCTCTCCAAAAGTTCTTATACAAAACCATACTGGGAATTGTAGTCCAGAGCTTGTTGGAATAGGAGGGAGTGAAGGGAGGAAAGGAGTTAAAAAAACCACATTTCTTTACATTCTGATTGCATATGTGAGGTAATATAGTAGGTGTCAGTAACACATTGCGCTATACACATTTATTCCTCTGGAAGAAGTAAAAAAAAAAAAAAAAAAAAAAAAAAAGAAAAAAAAACTGCACTTTTACAGTAGCTGTTCTATCTACTTCTGCCCTACAAAAAGGATCACATTATTACATTTGCACCTTGGCTTTCAGAAAATAGAAAATCAAACAAGGCTGATCTGGTTTTATCTCATCCCTTCCTTGTTACAACAAGTGAGCGTTATAGTTTATTAAAAATAAATAGTTTTGACCGTTTAGTTCCTTACTATTTACACCCAACTGTGGAACTAGAACATTTGCTTGATTGAAAACGGACACACTGTAATTGCCCAGTCATTGCCCAATCGTAAAACCTATCTCAAATTTGAACACTCATGACAGTTGAAAGAGGATAGCATTTTCTGCTGGTGGAGCTGCATTGCCGTAGTTGTTGCTTTGAAGGTATTCACACTTCGTACTTACTATAATCGGCTACCAAACTAATCCTCCCAAATTTAATCTCAGTCGCTTTAACTGAATTTTAATTATATTAAAATGTAATATATTGATATTTAACATTACTATTTATTTCAGCATGTATTTATTTACAAAGACATTTATATTTCTAAAGTAGTACAGTGCAATTTCTGCACATGGCACTTTTTACTATGAGTTCATTCAATGTTTTGATAATATAACACGCCCCCGTGTAGTACATTGTCCAGCAAACACACGGTCACTGTTTGCTTACAATGATGTGACTCATACAATCCCCTAAATACAGTATATGACTTGAATAGTTGTACGTCAACATCCCATTGGACAGTTAGGTAGGTTATCATTAGACAAAGAAAAAAATTGAAGCCTGTTAACAAAATGGCACACAAACTGAAGTGTGAATATGAGACAGTGTATGTTGAACAGTTCCTTGGTTGTAGCACAGAGAAAAAGAAACTGAGTTTTCTAAACGATTTGTATGTTGATAATATGCGGTGCCTCTCTTTTGGACCTTATATCTGTTTTTTGTTGCTTTTGAATCAACATCAATCCCTGCTGCCTTGTAGTTCTCTATACAAACTCATGTCTGTCAATATATACAGTACAGGTATATCATCATTGGCAAAATGGCTGTCTTGATTCTTATGTTTAACATCATTCATTGTATGTTCTCGTATCATACCCCCTTTCTACCTCTATCTATAGAAAGGATTGTTTGGAAATGACTTCCATGCTATTTGCTCTTAATGCTACAAGACCCAGTCTACTAATGAACTGTATGACCAGATGCATTGATGAACAGAATCTATTTTCACCCAAATTTAAACATAGAAAAAACAATACATATGATAGTGAAATTGTTCCCTTGAATTTTAGTTGGATTTCGTACCTAGTGTTGAAATGCAAATTATGTTCAAAATCAAAACTTGTTTGTAGATAAGATGAATAGTGACTTAGGAAAAGATAGTCATTTGTGGCTGATATAGCAGAGGGATGAATGAATATAGCGTAGCCTAGCATCATGGACGTTGACCTGTATTTCCAATAGCAGATTACATTTTACCATGCATTTTGAACTGGAATAAACCTATACTCGTTTGTCACTGTGAATGTACGGTTTGCCACAGATAGCGTGTCCAGAGTCTGTCCACTCCTAATACCAGACAGGCAGTCAGTGAGTACTTTACTTTTTACAGTTTCTTTTTTTTTGCAGTGGACATAACTTCATAGCGATTGCCATGTTTTTATTTTCTAAGAAAGGAGGAAAAGAGGAATAGCTTGTTGTGAGACTGCCGGAATTATGAGCTATGTCTTAGGTCAAGCAACCTACAGAGCATGCTGATAACGAGAGAGAGAGAGAGAGAGAGAGAGAGAGAGAGACAGAGAGAGACAGAGAGAGGGGGGGGGGGGAACATGTGATGACAACATAGCAAAGGAAACCGAGGGACTCGTGAATATTGCTATGGCAACCACACTGCTACAGTGACTTAAAAAAGTACCAATGAACAGAATATTTCTGCTATCACTGATCTGTGCACATAAGACTGACTGATCTTGATTGTTTTACACAGCAATCAAGGATGTTGTTGCTCTTGTGTGTAAGATATGAGATAGATGTGTAACATTCAAGTATATCCCTTCTGGAAAACAAACTGTGTTATGCTGTGTGGACATATTTCATATAAATTATTCAAGGAAATCAATTTTTTATTTAATGTATAAATTGGTGCTGGATCAAAGGAACTAATATTGCCTCTGTAATCCTTTGGGAGTTTCACTTGAGCATATGTAGAGGTTACCATAATAGCATATCGTACAATAGACCTAATAATACCTTTTTCAAAGAGATACTTGGCTGAAATTGCTCATGCTCTGTCTGTATATGTGTGTGTGTGTGTGTGTGTGTGTGTGTGTGTGTGCGTGCGTGCGTGCGTGCGTGTGTGTAACACGTTGGTCTATGTACTGTGGTTTCATGTAGCGCAGGCAGTTGTGATCGTGGCTCTGCCGTGCACTAAAATGGGTCCTTCAATGTTTGTCTTATTTGACTAAATCAGCCAACCAAAATCAAGTTGGTGCAACACAGAAATCTTACACTGAATGTAAATTAATATACAGTACTGTGCAAAAGTTTTAGGCAGGTGTGATGTCTTTAAAGTTAGAAAAAAACAAAACATAAAAGGATAAATGTTAATTGTTTATTTTTTTTATCAATTCATAAAATACAAAGTGAGGGAAGAGCAAATCTGTATCAAATCAACATTTAGTGTGACCACCCTTCGCCTTCAAAAGAGCATCCTCTGCCTAAAACTTATGCACAGTACTGTATATCAAACTTGTTATACTACTGGATTGTTGTATGGGCCAATCTTATTGGTTTGGTTGTTTGCTTAGTTTCATTAGGTATTATCAGGGAATCATATAAATGGATTAGGGTATACACATATGGATGATTTTTAAACTCCCAAGGAAGTTCGGTTCAGTCTAACCCCTTTAGACACCCTATCGAGTGTGAGTGTATAATGTATGTCACCAAATCCCACTAATGCTCCTGTTACACTTTCCGGCCCTAGGCATCCACACTCTTCACCATTCTAATCTGACAGCCTTCACAAAGCAGCCTTTTTCTATGAGCTATCCACTTTTTTTATGAACATGCTTTCGATTTTTTATTTTTTTTTGGTGCTTCCACATTTAACTTTTAAGTTTAGGAGTCTGATATTTTCTTTAGCTCTGTCGAACTTCATCAGTCAATAATTTTCTATTTTTGTTTTCTTTCTGCATACTATTTTGCATTGTATATAAATAAACATGATTGCTGTGACCAGTGTATTATAAAGCTGTAACCCGTTTATATCATCTTAAATGGGCAGTAGTTCAATCAATGTCTATGAGTGTTGGAGTAAAGCGTCAAATGTTTGTGTACACTAAACACATTGTCAAGATATTAAATAAACGTGAGAAATTATGCAACACAACCAACATTTGTCAGTCCTATTGATTGTCATGTTGTAGCTGGTACTTGACCTGACAATGCCGTCATTTACCTGGATGAATAATTATATATAAGAATAAACAATTTACAGTGTTTTTAAGCTATGGACAGTCTCTACAGTTGCCTATCAGGATCGTACTAAAGTATAAAGTCATTCTTATCCTTCCAGTGGTAAATACAGAATGTTTATATGTGCCCAGAAACTACACAATCAAAGTGTGCTAAGACGTAGGTTATCCTACACAGTACACACATACACAAAATATTCATGAAATACTCATATAATTTATCATTGACTATGTGTTAAGATTATATTCATTAATAGCCTACAGTAAATAGCAGGCGTATGTGAGTTAGTTATACACATAACTTTGTCAAAGTATTTGTGCATGATCTAATGAAGTACAAAGAAGTTAGTTCAGGGAGCTTACCATTTGCTTACATTTTTTAATTTGTGCCAAATCCCTTTATGTCTGAATACTGACATGCGTTGCTGCATTTTGGTGTAAAGTCTACTTCTTTATGTGGGAATTAACTCTCTCTGAAAAAAAGGGGGGAAATTTCCCTTTACAAAGTTTAAAATAGGCATTATTAATTTCCCAACGCCCGATGCAATACTATGGAGAAGAAAGGGTTAAAAGTCCGGCATTTTCGACTTAGACTGCGCATGCGTCACCGTACTTTCCGAGTCACAAACGCTCATCTTTTCAAGCAGAGATAGCAAGCTGATCATTGACAACTGTCGAGATTTACCTCTACTTGCAAGGTTAGGCTGTAATAAAACTAGTATACGCAGCATCCTTCGGAGTTGGCACTTGATAAGGCAACTGCTACAAATGCATCGTACAGAGGATAAAACAACCTGCAGTTTTCTAATGCCAGCTCTTTAGCTTGCTGGTTTGGATTGTTAGCTAGCTAGCTTCTTCCAGCTAAATAACGTTGCGAACCAATGCCACGTAGCATTGCTTGCTAACGTCACGTTAGCTCACCAGATTAGTAATCTAGAAAAGTTATCTAGGTAACTTTATTGTGTTCTGTCTCCATGGCCTGGGTTGTCTGGATAAATAACAGAAATCCAATCAACAAAATATAAAATAAACCATAGCGTTTCAATGTTTACAGCACTGATGTGTGAAGGTCCTAGTTGCCTGCTTGCCTGCAAACTACGGGGCGAAGGTTGATGACGTAACTAAGCCACCTGGCAGGGCATCAGACAAACGATCTGTTTACATCTGCAAAGTTCAGTTTTTTTTATTGTATTATTTATTATTTGTCTTAGGTCACAAACATGAATAACCCTGGTGACCCCTGCTTTTTGCTTGGCCAAACATTTGTGGGCCACCACACGATCCCTCTTCTTTCAGACAATCACCTGGACCGGTTTGTTTCAATATCAATGATTCATTCATGTTTTATTCAAATTGTATGATATTTTTCACATTTGGTTTGCAGTCACATTTTACACCAAATTTTAATTATGATATTGGTTCTTATGCTCAAGTACATTGTTGTATTTGAATAAGATGTTTAGTAAATAATTATCCACGGAAATGTGTACATGTAGCCTGTGCAATATTTTAGTTTGGATGATTTTCTTGTAGGATCTATATGGACTACAATGCAACCACCCCACTGGAGCCAGAGGTGATCCAGGCAATAACTGATGCTCTCCAGGATGCATGGGGAAACCCCAGCTGTCAATACACAGCAGGTGTAGTTTCCAATAACAGAATTTGCTCTGTTCAATAGTCTGCTTGTTTTATTCTCAGTGGACAGTCATACATTTAAATTGTGAATCACTTAAGTGAAAAGTTTAGACTACAAGCTGTAACATGTTTTGCTTTGTGGGATCACCACTGTAATATGGCTGGATGGAAATTTAAAACCTTATTAAATTTTACACTTCCTACAATAATAGTTCTCTGGTGGTTTTAGGCATAAAAGCTAAGGAAATCATCAATCAATCCAGAGAGAGTGTGGCCAAAATGGTTGGAGGAAGAGCAGAGGACATCATCTTTACGTCAGGTGGAACTGAGGTAAAGAACAATGTTTTTTTTAATGCATTAAATGTAAAAAAATAAACACATAAATAAATTAATAAAATATGCATGTATTGAAGGTATCCGGCTGGGCTGTATCCTCATTTAATACGCCATTCTTTTTTCTTTTTTTTCTTTTTAAAGCATGTGATTTCAGACTTAAGTTTAGTAATGCAATTCTGTCTGTTGTTAATCTATCTCAGGCCAATAATTTGGTGTTCCATACGGCTGTGGAACACTTCAAGAAGAATGGCCAGACGTCACATGGTACTGAAGGAACCCCACACCACCACAATGGAGATGGCCCTTCGGCAGCTGAAGGTCTTCCTCACATCATCATCTCCAACGTGGAGCATGACTCCATCAAACTGACCGCTGAACACCTGCTCAAAGAAGGAAAGGCAGGTTGGGAAAACTTTTTTTTACATTTTATTTACATGTATTTCATTTTATTTACATGTGTTTTTTTTACTTTATAAGTAAATTGATATTACTTCTACTCGTAGTTTTAACTCTGTCACAATTTAGATTTTGAACGCTTTTTTGGTTAGTGATTGATTTTTGTAGTTGTACCCCCCGTTAAATGACTGACTTTGTTCCCGTCACAGACGTGACATTTGTCCCCGTCTCCAAGGCGACTGCCAGGGTGGAGGTGGAGGATGTAATGGCGGCTGTTCGTCCAAACACATGTTTAGTGTCCATAATGCTGGCAAACAATGAGACTGGAGTCCTCATGGTAAGGAAGCTAATCGAATGTTATATAGAAAAGAGGTACTCAAATAATAATGTACTCAAATGTGTCAAATACAATGGTAAAAAAGTACTTTTAAGTCAAGGAATTGTCCACCTCTAAAAAGCTTAATCAAAATTAGGAGAAAAAATTTATTTATATTATCTAACACCATCAAATGTTTTGCGCCATTTAAAAAAAATTAAACATCGACATCAACCATGTTTACAACTCAAACAATGGTCTGAAAGCCTCAGAAATATTTAAGTTTCCTAATGCGTTCTGTCAATCTGATCGTGTGTGCAAAAGTCTGTTGCGATATGTTGGGTGAGCAAGTTTGGTGCAAATTGGCTGCCATGGTATCACCTAGACTGATTGTTGTGAGTGATAGTTGCCTGCCTGCCTGCCTGCCTGCCTGCCTGCCTGCCTGCCTGCCTGCCTGCCTGCCTGCCTGCCTGCCTGCCTGCCTGCCTGCCTGCCTGCCTGCCTGTCTGTCTGTCTGTCTGTCTGTCTGTCTGTCTGTCTGTCTGTCTGTCTGTCTGTCTGTCTGTCTGTCTGTCTGTCTGTCTGTCCGTCTGTCCGTCCGTCCGTCCGTCCGTCCGTCCATTCGTTGTATGTACCTAATTGTAGACAGGACAAACGTGTTTTCAGTTTTTTTTTAATCACGTTATTAAACAGTGAATGCTCCAAATTTGTGTTACTTACTAAACGTTTATTAATAAAAACAAATTCATAAATTTTCAGTTGATCTAAAAGTGACAGTTTTAGTGTCGAAAAAAGGTTTTTCATTTTACCGAGTTGATACTTTGGTGTAGCCAAGCGGTGTCTTCTAAGAGCTCAAACCTCTTATGGCCAACTTTGACATTAGTTTACTTCTTGTCTGGGAAAAACAATGTATATGTTGCTACAGATACTTTGAAAAACTAACTGCCTTTACAGTTACATGGTCGTTTACCTAAATTAAGGCTAAAATATTAAATACGTGTATGCTGAAAACCGCGAACGTGTCAAACAATTTAGCTTTTTTATGACCCGGCCCTAGTCAACAACAATTCTAGGCTTCGAACGACAGTTTCCGAAGGTACTGCTTGCAATTGCGTTTGCATTCATATCAGTGCCAGATAATCACCAGGTCGAAAACACATTTCAAAACATCTCAGTAAAATGTAGGTCCCATTGCAAGATCATTGATCAGTATTATTTGTACGTGCTTATTTAGCCTATAAAGTGGTAATAAACAGGCATATTCTCTCATTGAATAACTTTAGTTTTTCCTGCCTCCCCCGACAGTTCTCGCCCAATCGATCTTGCAAAAGTCAAAGCTCTCTGCCCAACAAACTCCTACATTATAGCTTATATTTAATTTATCATTACGATGATGATCTTGTATTGTATTGATCTTGTTTTTTTAGCTGTCAACGAGTAGCCGATCTGCTAATTTCTGCAGTCTGCTCTGCAAACCTTAAGGCAATAAACCATCTGACTAATAAATAGGTTTTCTTGTTTTCTTAATGCACTGATTTTTCAGGCACGCATCCGTGGTTACAACTGATCATGCCACTCAACGCGATCTTTAAGGAAACCAACGCTTCGGTGGACATAGAAGAAAACAAAAGTCCAGATTTTCTCACGGCAATTGATATGCTACCTCAAACTCTTATCACGCATAGTTCTTCATAAGCAGAAGTATTTTAAATATGAAGTTTTTCATATCCGCTGATCTTTAATATATTCTTAACTGCCTTGATAGGCCTACTTAAAATTACCCCGCTCAAGAATGCAACAACTAGGTTGCCTTTTATCTTGGTACAGATAACGTTACCGATGAGCATCACTTACATTCACAATCAATCAGCATAGCTAAAGTTAAAATTCAATGTGTTATAGGCCTATGTAATAGTAGCCAAACTGACTGATATTACCATAAGCTTACATAAAACAATGAAAATAGGTCTTGCTTTGTGGATTCCAAACCACGCGACTGATTTCTAAATCAAAACAAACTATCTAGCAAGCTATGGTGGAAAATGACGTGTGTTTTACCGCTGTCCTGGAGAAGTGAAGGCACGGAAAACTTTGAGAGAGCAGTTCTGCCTAGGATCGAAATCTTTTTTTTTTTCTGAGAATCTTTCAAAGGCCTTGGACTACTCGGAGATGAAAGGCCTCGACCTACGGATTAAATTTAAATTAGTAGCAACACAAGTAAAGTATATAGCACGTATTTTAAATAACTATTTGTTGACTGATTGCTTATTCCACTTAAGGTCATGTAGGTACAGGGGTTTACTTCAAAATGAATCAAAGTTTGACCGTGAAAAAGTATGGGAACAGGTAGGCAAGAAGACTTCAAGACTTGGTGCGCGGCAAAATCGGTGCCCGTTTTCTACCAAAATAAAGCATTTCGAACCAAGTTCAGCGTCGAGCACCACGCAGAGGCGAGTTTTGAAATTACAATATGATGTTATTAACAGTAAGTATATGGAAAGATTGAATTGTCCATGATTTAAGAATAAATGCTTAAATCAGTACATCAATGGTTTGATATTAAATAAAGCATACATTTTTTAATCAAACTGCTTAAATTTAAGAATTTGTTCATGCAAGAACAAAACCTGCGCACTTTGAAAGCTAAATGTGAATTAGCAAGAGCTGTATCGATGTTGACACTTATATGTTGTGAAACGAGGTTTATATTTGAATTACTGAATAGGCTCAGACCAACAAAAACGTTATATTTGTGGTGATTCAAACAGTTTCAAAACGCTACACGGCGCGATTGTAGTCGCCGCTGCGTGAATTGTGTCCCGTTAAGACAACATTGTAGTGGTTGGAGTTGTCTAGCCTACTAATTGGTAACCAATTTGTAAAGCGCTTTGAGACCCTAGAAAAGCGCTAAAAATGAAATCCAATGAATTATTATTATTGTTAACCTCAGTAGTGGGAGTATTTACATGTCTTTTTTTTAATATTACAGCCAATCAGAGAGATCTGTCAGAAGGTCAAAGCACTCAACAAGCAGCGACCGCGGTATCCCAGAATCCTCCTCCACACGGACGCGGCTCAGGCACTAGGGAAGGTGCGTGTCGACGTCTGTGACCTGGAAGTTGATTACCTCACCATCGTAGGTCACAAGGTCAGCGCCCACCTCAGATCTCACCACACTATCATTGATTATAATAAAATAGTTACATTTAGTTATGATATTATATATTATTAATATAGTTATAATACTTTTATATTTTACATACCTGTCCAGATAATTATAAGAGTAGTCCTCCACTTCAAAATGCCTAAAGCTACCCATTATAAAAATAATAGTAATTGATTGCATTTGATATAACGCTTTTTCTAGACACCCTATGTACTTAAGTCACTTATGATCAGCTATAATAATGAACTAGCTAAAGGGACTATAACTTCAAGTGCTGTAATAAGTGTATTCCTCCAGTTCACAATGTATGTCTAATGATGGTTTCTTTCCACCACTTCCAGTTCTATGCTCCTCGGATCGGGGCGTTGTACGCCAACGGACCCGGAACCGCCACGCCAGTGTACGCCATGTTGTTTGGAGGAGGACAGGAGAGAAACCTCCGACCCGGGTAACGTTTAGTTTTCATTCAAAGCTAATCCTCCCAGATAAGGACTATGTGGTTGTTGTTGTGTGCCCTCGTACCATCATCAGTATGAAAGGATGAATGAGCAGCGAGAGGAAAGCGCGTGACGTTCTGTTTTCTGTTTTCTCGCTGTTTGCTTTACAGCACTGAGAACACGCCGATGATCGCTGGTCTTGGAAAGGTACGACTACTGCTTCTTCTTCTTCTTCTTCTTATTCTGCTTCTTCTTCTTCTGCTTCTTCTTCTTCTTCTGCTTCTTCTTCTTCTGCTTCTTCTTCTGCTTCTTCTTCTTCTTCTTCTGCTTCTTCTTCTGCTTCTTCTTCTGCTTCTGCTTCTTCTGCTTCTGCTTCTGCTTCTGCTTCTTCTTCTGCTTCTGCTTCTGCTTCTTCTTCTGCTTCTGCTTCTTCTTCTGCTTCTGCTTCTTCTGCTTCTGCTTCTGCTTCTGCTTCTGCTTCTTCTTCTTCTGCTTCTTCTTCTTCTGCTTCTTCTTCTGCTTCTTCTTCTGCTTCTGCTTCTTCTTCTGCTTCTGCTTCTGCTTCTGCTTCTTCTTCTGCTTCTTCTTCTTCTTCTGCTTCTTCTTCTGCTTCTTCTTCTTCTTCCTCTTCACTCTCCTTTTCTCAGACTCCTATTGGTGCCCCATGTGTTGTTAAAAGAGAACATATGTATTCAGTTATACGTTACTTCTTTATAGCTGGTCTCAGCTCTACCTGGACTTCACTGTCTCTCTACAATAACAATGTGTTCTGAGAGTCAGTGTTTGTAGCTTATCTCAGTGTCTCCTGTGGTTCCACATGCTTGGTCTTTGTGTGTTCTGACTTCACTGTCTCTTTACAATAAAAATGTGTGTTCTGAATGTCAGTGTTCGTAGCCTTTCTCAGTGTCTCCTGTGGTTCCACATGCTTGGTGTTTGTGTGTTCTGACTCTTCTATCTCTGAGGTTCCACATGCTTGGTCTTTGTGTGTTCTGACTCTATGGTCTTTGAGGTTCGACATGCTTGGTCTTTGTGTGTTCTGACTCTTCTATCTCTGTGGTTCCGTATGCTTGGCCTTTGTGTGTTCTGACTCTTCTATCTCTGTGGTTCCACATGCTTGGTCTTTGTGTGTTCTGACTCTTCTATCTCTGTGGTTCCACATGCTTGGCCTTTGTGTATTCTGACTCTACTGTCTTTGAGGTTCCACATGCTTGGTCTTTGTGTGTTCTGACTCTATGGTCTTTGAGGTTCCACATGCTTGGTCTTTGTGTGTTGTGACTCTACGGTCTTTGTCCCTCTTCACCAGGGAGCAGAGTTGGTTAACTCCAACCTGTCAGAGTACATCCGCCACATGGACAGCACCAGACTCTACCTGGAGGATCGGCTCAAAGTAAAACCCCTTTGAAATGTCCAGCGTGCGAGCCACGCCTTATTGTCATGTCATTAAACTGGCAGAAAGAAAGGAAAATAAATGACAAGGTCATGTGATTTGTTTGAACATTCTGATCGTGAAGAGAACATATTGTTGAATCAGTTGGTTATCTTTTGTTACTGTCTTTTGTAAAGAAAAAAAATTATCTTGAATAATCTTCATTGCCTGTTTCCATGTGTGTTGCCAGGCTGTCTTTGGAGAAGAGAAGATCTGTTTCAACAGTCATTTCCCTGGCTCCAAAACTCTCCCCAACACCTGCAACGTCTCCATTTTGGGCCCTAGACTACAAGGTGAGCTTGTGTGTTGTTTTTGTGACCGTTGCATCCCTCCGCTCCCCCTTACTGTCTGATGTGTGTCTGTGTCTCTATTGACCTGCACACTGTGGAAAATAGACCTTCAACCCTACACCTCCAGCTGTCAGGCACGGGGTCGTGACCTGTGTCAGCAGGGCTGTTTGTAAACAAAGCAGAGGGCCCTGAATGATTCATCTGTGTCCTCTGCTTCAGGCCGCAAGGTATTGTCCAACTGTACCCGGCTACTGGCCAGCGTCGGGGCCGCCTGCCACTCAGACAGAGGAGACAGGTAATCATCTGACTGTTACACACACACACACACACACACACACACACACAGACTAGTCAAACTAAGGCCGACAGGTTTCTAAGAAAAGACGCAATTGTTAAATAAAACCGTGACAATCCTGCCTAAATTTTTATTGCCAGTGAAATGATAAGGGGTAATGGATATAATGCACTTACTGAATATAACTATAATACAGAACATAGCTTTATTCTTAAAACGCTATATGACCCATTTTTTTTGTAACGGTAAACAATTTGTTAAGCTTGCTATCGGCTCCAAAACTTCCAAGGATTAAGCCATTTTCAATAAACCATTATTATGTTGAAAACACAACTTTTCCCCTCGACTCGGAACGTTTGTTGACATGTCGTGGTGCATCCCGCTCTCTGTTTGTCCCTCAGGCCTTCCCATATCCTGCTGAACTGCGGGGTCCCTTACGAGGTGGCGTCCAACGCCATGCGTCTGAGTCTAGGCCGCGCAACGTCACGCTCCGACGTGGACCTGGTGGTGGAAGACCTGAGGGACACCGTTCATCTGCTGGAGAACATGGACTAACGATGACTTTGTACACCGACTTTAAAGTCATTTAGCCAGCCGTTCAACAGCAGGAGAACATTGACTAAAGATGACTTTGCAGATTGACTTTTACGACATTTAGCAATTTCATGTGTTTGGGAGGATAGGAATTCCCCGAAAGGCATATAGCACAAAACTGACTTAAATAATAATAATATATATTTTCTAAATACATAAGATACTGTGTAATAATATCCAGAGTTCTATAATAACGAAATTAGCACTCAAGAAACCAATGTTTCAAAAGTGTTTGGGTTGAGAGCAGATGATGCCTTTGGGGTTTTTATGCAGGAATTTATACAAATTGCTTTAGGTTGTTGGGTTATCACAAGGTCAGTAACATATTCAAAGGAAAGCTGTATATCCTGTGTATCCCGAAAAGTAATATATATATTATTGTAAAATAAAGGCAAATGTCAGTGCTGGGCAAAGTCCACGTTTCTCGGCACTTACTGTCATTACCCATCATCATCATCATCTTCATCCGCTTTGTCCGGGGTCGGGTCGCGGAGGTAGCAGTTCCAGCAGGGCATCCCAAACTTCCCTTTCCCAGGCCACATTAACCAGCTCTGACTGGGGGATTCCAAGGCGTTCCCAGGCCAGTGTGGAGATATAATCCCTCCACCTGGTCCTAGGTCTGCCCGCGGCCTCCGCCCAGCTGGACGTGCCTGGAACACCTCCCTAGGGAGGCGGCCAGGTGGCATCCTTACTAGATGCCCGAACCACCTCAACTGGCTCCTTTCTACGCAAAGAAGCAGCGGCTCTACTCCGAGTCCCTCACGAATGGCTGAACTTCTCACCCTATCCCTAAGGGAGATGCCAGCCACCCTCCGGAGGAAACTCATTTCCGCCGCTTGTATCCGCGATCTCGTTCTTTCGGTCATGACCCACCCTTCATGACCATAGGTGAGAGTAGGAACGAAGATAGACCGGTAGATTGAGAGCTTTGCCTTCTGGCTCAGCTCTCTCTTCGTCACAACGGTGCGATAAAGCGACTGCAACACCGCACCCGCTGCTCCAATTCTCCGGCCCATCTCTCGTTCCATTTTCCCCTCACTCGAGAACAAGACCCCGAGATACTTGAACTCCTTCACTTGGGGTAAAGACTCATTCCCTACTTGGAGTAGACAATCCATCGGTTTCCTGCTGCTACCCATGTCAAAAATATTTATAATGTATAGAATCCCTATTGAAAGAGGTCGGTAATACTATAGGACTGTTAATGCCACTAAGTCCTGTGTAATGAATGAGTTCTGGTGAAAACGGTTACGGGTGGAAAAGAAACACGAGTTGATAAATGATGTTAATGGCTTAAATACAGGGATTGCTTTACTCTGTTGAATGACCCCCTCATCATCAGCTTGTTACTGGTTACATGGAACTACTGTGTGAAATGTATGTACGTACCAATTTATCAGAGTAGGACGTTTGACGTGAAGAGTGTATTTTCTTTATATATATATATAAAACCCTTACATTCACTTTTAACCAGCTGTCTTGGTCTCTTGTTTGTCATGTAACTAGACGCTTATGAACAAATCCACTGCCTAATTCCATTTAGAGGGTAAAACTGCAGATTATCCAAACATGAATGTGTGTAATACATTCTCTAATTCAGTCCAGAGGGGTTTATAAAACGTTTGTTTTAAAACAAACACAGCTGGAAACCGCTCACGTCTTGAGAGACGACGTCTCCCGTTACTTAAGTTTCCGTGGCCGCCTCGACTTCCCTGGTCTCCGGCGAGGCTGTGTGTGTGTGTGTGTGTGTGTGTGTGTGTGTGTGTGTGTGTGTGTGTGTGTGTGTGTGTGTGTGTGTGTGTGTGTGTGTGTGTGTGTGTGTGTGTGTGTGTGTGTGTGTGTGTGTGTGTGTGTGTGTGTGTGTGTGTGTATGTGTGTGTTCACCGCCTCACAAAGGGGGAGCGCTGGCCCTTCTCTCTTTGTGCCCCCAGCCTTCTCTTCTGTCATTACCTTTCTACCTGACTGGGCCCAACCCGCTCCCTCTCCAGCCCCTCTACCGGACCACGCTAGCCAGATGGCTGCCACGCTGGTGTCATTTTCCCAGCCATGGGAGGAGGGGGGCACTGTGTGTGTGTGTGTGTGTGTGAGAGAGACAGACAGCGGTGTGTGTGTGTGTGTGTGTGTGTGTGTGAGAACATTCCTGTGTCTGTGTGTGTGTGTGTGTGTGTGTGTGTGTGTGTGTGTGTGTGTGTGTGTGTGTGTGTGTGTGTGTGTGTGTGTGTGTGTGTGTGTGTGTGTGTGTGTGTGTGTGTGTGTGTGTGTGTGTGTGTGTGTGTGTGTGTCGCGTGCAGCATTACCGGTGTGCTCCACAGTGTCCCTGAGCTGTAGCTTCCCTACACAGAGACGGACCTAAACTGTCCTGGAGGATGGTTCTGCACCGGGCTCTCCAGGCCTCTCGGTCCGGGGACCTGCTGGTCCTCAGGGACCTAGCATCCTCCGGCGCTCTCTCCCCGACCATTGTTGACGCCCAGGGGGCTGGCCCGGTCCACCACGCTGCCCGCTGCGGCCAGTTGGACTGCCTGCGCTTCCTGGTCAGCGAAGCGGGCCTGCCGGCCGACTCCAGGGCCCTGAACCGGGCCACGCCGGCCCACGACGCCGCCGCCACGGGGAACATCTTGGAGCTGCAGTGGTTGGTGGACCAGGGAGGCTGCAACATCGAGGTGAGTCTGGGGGCTTGGAAACAATGGGAGGATCACGCCGTACTTCTTACTGGGTTGTTGTGACAAAGCTTCCTAATCCTGCCTCTTACTTTGAAAGTCACCACCTGATCCTCTTGTGTAGTCATGCCAAGATCAATGGGCCCTTCTAGGATATAAAGAAAAGGTTGGGTTTGTGTGTGTATCAAGCAGCAGGGCTAAGGGCTAAGCAAACCTGACTGTCCTTTTTCTGGCTATGCGACGGTGGTAGCTGTCGGACTAACGTTAACACAATCCCATCGAATTACGAGGTGGGTCATTGACACCTCATTTTCAAAAGGTGTAGGGTACCTCACAGACACAGTGTGAGGTAGGGAGGCCCAATGAGAAGGTGTCATTATAGAAAGAGAGCATGTTCTGTCTCTATGGGCGTCACCGTCTGATGACATCACAGAGTAGCTGCTGTTTGCTTCCTTTGTCGTCCAGTCGACTAGAGTTCCGTTATGATGTTGCTGTAACCGTGTCTAGACGGATTAGGACGGGTCCCTGCTTTTCTGTAAGGGTAGCTGCTTGGGGTCACACTTTGTTTTGTCCTTTTTGATCGATGGCGCTGAACTTCCTTATGATCTTTTAATTATTTAGTATACTATCTATGAATACAGCGTCTGAAACTAAATCTTTGCTGATGGGAAGGGAATGGGTAGGTTTCAGGTCAAAGGTTGATTAATTGTAACACACTGTCAACACACGGTTTATTATTACATGCTCAACTGTAAATGAGCTAACCCACTAACATCTTCCCTAAAAACCTTGCTAGCATGCTAGATTAATGTAAGGGGGGGGCCTGCTCAGCCCCACGAAACCTTCTTGATTTCATTTAACTAAGGGCTGCTTCCTATAAAGCGTTTCTCCAGAGTCCCTGGCTCGTCGTCATCAGGTTAAGGGATAGCATTGGTCTGCATGGGTGGTCTCCTATGGAAACCTTTTCCTTGTAGCTTTGACTCGTTAGTGTCAGTTCAAAAGGAAGAGAATATGCATTTAAAATACTCTAGGGATAATGAGGATGGATTGGGTTATAGAATTAACTAATTGCTTGTTCTTTGTAGCTTAGGGAGAGTGGCTCCGTGTATATGTTTGGTCTAAGTTCTGCCGTACTGTTCAGCTTAAGGTCTTCAACAATACATTTGAGTCATTGCAGGACTGTTTTATTTTTCCTGTTTGCACTGTAAATACCTTTTTTTTTAAAAGGCAATGTGTTTTTTTTCTTTGGCAATCTGTCTAAAATTCATTGTGCTGTAACTATCTTCCTAAAGTAAACTTTGCGCAGTGTCAATGTATGTAATGATGGATTGTTGTAAGTTTGGTTATTGGTGTGAAACTGCTAAAACAAAAGTAAATTGTATTAGTATTATTATTATTATTATTATTAGTATTATTATTATAACCATTGTGCTTACTAATGTGTTCATGTCGTCTCCACTTATTGCTATGGTAACCTGTGTGATTCCAGGACAAGGATGCTGCCGGGGCAACGGCCCTGCACCTGGCCGCACGATTTGGTCGTGTGGAGGTGGTTCAGTGGCTGCTGTCCGTCGGCGGCGTCGCCACGGTGACGACAGACTGTGGGGCTGTGCCGGCCCACTACGCCGCTGCCAAGGGCAACCTGACCTGTCTGAAGCTACTGGTCAACCAAGCCCCTGGGTGAGACCCTAGCGAGAGTACAACTAGATTTAGAACATTATTTAAAGCCTTATTAACGTTATTTGAATCAGGGTCCATACAGCTCTGACTGCAAGTTGTAGTAAAATGATGATGATGATGATGAAGATGATGAGGAGGAGGAGGATACTGTGGTCATTGAAAGTATTTATTCGCACGGAGTAGAACAAAAGTGAAGCACGCAGGAAGAACCTGGTGAAACATGTCTCCATTGACCTACAGGTGAACCCACAGGGTGTCCTGTTACACCCCTCTCTGACCTCTGACCTCCCTGACATTAAATCCCAAACTCACGTGTGCACCGTCCCGTCCAGAGCAGCCGTCACAGAACTGGCGCTGGTTCACTGCCCCACAAGGTGCCGGGACGCCATAGCAACCCTCAGCGTGCGTCCAGAGCAGAGGTGGTTTCCTGGAGTAGTGACCCAAATTTTAGATCACTCA
>JAPMUY010003110.1:0-37500 GCA_026901105.3 Galaxias olidus | reverse complement strand
GAACCTTTGCTGCCAAGACCAAGAGGGAGCAACTGCACTACACTTTGCTGCCAGCGGGGGGCACCATCGTATCTGTGAGAGGCTGGTGCGCATGGGGGCAAAGGTCATCAGTGACTACTGGGGAGGCACACCGCTCCACGACGCCGCAGAGAACGGAGAGCTGGAGGTTATACACAAACCAAGTTTATATCTTTAAAAATAAAAGTAAAATATAAATATAACTTTAGTTCCCATAGGAAAGTATGGGAAGAATGTTTAACCCTTTACATGTACCTACTGTATACCTCTAGAAAGCAGTGATAACAGCATTGCATGCATTACATAGGTTTATTCAATCTCCCTTAACAAAATTATTTAACAGTCTTTTAGGTAAAAAAAAAACACCAATACAGTTTTAATGTTTCTATTGTCTATGTTGTATCACCATGCCAACCACCCCACCGTTCCCCCCTCCCACCCCAGTGCTGTAGAGTTCTACTGGGCTACCAGGAGAACCCTTCTGAGAGAGACGTTGATGGGTTCACGGCAGCCGACTTGGCCCAGTACAATGGTCACTATGAATGTGCCAGCTATCTCCACGCTGTAGAAACCAACGTAAGAACACCTCAGTCCGCTCAACCCAACGAATGCCATGTGAAGTTTTGTTTTTTCTCTTTTTTGTTCATTTAACTTTTGTTTGACCTGGTTTAGATTGTGTGAGAGATTATGTGCATTATGTAGTCAAACATAGGATGGAGCTGTAGCAGGGAATAGTCTGACACCGCGATAGAGCTCTCCCATTCTCATTCCCAGTGTTTTGGTTTGTGGCCAACTGTCAACTGTAAACAATTTATAGTCCTTTGTACAGTACATGGAAACCCTTTTTGTGAGGTCAGCAAAACATTCAACTTATGAGTTACAGTGAAAGCAAACACAAGCACACACACGCACACATTTCACAATATGTAAGGTACAGAGCTCCCAGCTGTGCACTAACTCAATTCATAATGGTGTCCTGAGTTTCCCTGAGCACAGAGGAACAACACATCCCTAGGCTCTAGAATCTTTCTTCACAATAGAATATTCCAGGGTTCTATAATCATCCTTTAATGCATAATGTTCTACTCTATCTTGTTTTCTTGAACATTCCCAGGTTCTAGAGTTAAAATGTATTGTTACACATTTCCAGTTTCTAGAATATCGCGGAAAAAGTAGAGCGGACTTTAAAGATCTGCTCGCTCTGAAAATTAAAATCTTTATTTCTATTTTTGATGATCTTTTCCATACTATTAGACTTTTTTTCCACTCATCAGTTATGCCATTTGAACTTGAATTCGGAGGTGCCTTTGAATCAGACCCAGTTCTTCTCCACTCTGGTTGATTGACACTTGGCCTAAGAGTAGTCGAGGAGGATGGCATGGCTGGGTAATAGGGCGTTGCAGCCGCTCACCATAAGCCTCATGTACACAGTGAGAATGGGCGGCAGCAGCTCAGTTGCCTTTAAGGACTGTCTGAGATTACCTTCTTTTTGTTTGGCGTGGTAAAGCAAGACGCTGCTTAATTTGACTGATGAATATTTCAGTGTCAACACCTTGTTTGCGCCTAGTCAGGTGTTCGGTGTTGACAACTGATAACGAATCTATCGGAAAATAACCCTCAGGCTCTCGTAGGCAGCAGAAGAGTCCCATCGTTAATTCCAAGGATATATTTAAACACATTTATTGGATGTGGTGGGAACAAGAGTCTTTCTATGATTCAAATGTCCTGGGTTGTTGATACAGGAGCTGAGCAAGGAAGCTTAGTGTAGTTAAACTCACGCTGACTGGCACTGGATAATATGTTTCACTTTGACGGTTGAGTTGACAATAGGAGGTTATTGTAGCTAACTCACGCTGACTGGCATTGTATAATATGTTTCACGTTGACAATAGGAGGCTGTGAGGCTTTACGCAGGCTCAGCTGTTAGCTGACCGTGGACTTGTTGACCCCTCCTCAATATAATCCCTACTCTGTGTGTGTATTTATACTGAATATCACAGCCTTCTGGGCCTACATTATGTCCCTGATCTTAGCACCCTGACTTGACTTTGAGGATGATGGTGATGATGATGATGATGATGATGAATTATGAGGATGGTGTAGGTGAGGATGATGAAGGAGATGAATGATCGGGGTGGTAGAGGTGAGGAGAATGATGATGATGATGTAAGTTAGTTGGTTGGTTGACCTGGCCTGGTTCTGGTCCACTGTCGTGAGTAGAGAGCGATGCTACGGCTCCACATATTACACTGTGTTGAAGATGAAGATGTATGTTAGTCACTGGAGGTCGGGTGCCCTGGCCCGGTTCTGGTCCACTGAGCTCCTTCAGGAAGCGAAACAATGGGAGGCTAATTAGCGGCGGAGCCCGTGGTGTCTTCGGGAGCCGCTTGCAGCCCGTGGGCTCCGTATCGCTTACCCACCCGGCCTCTCCAGTAGCTGGTCCCTCTGCACGGGGAGGGGGGGGCCGAGGGGGGGGGGGGACACGAGATCCCGGAGCTTTGGGTTTCACGGCGTTTTCACCGTGGCGACGCCTGGAAGCCTGGAACCCTATCCCCTCGGAGCGCTCCCACAGCAGGAAGTCATCGGCCAATCAGACACACGTCTGATTGTGGGTCATGTTATCTCTCGCTCTTTCTCTTTTTCGTTATCTCTCGCTCTCTCCCTTTCTCTATCTCTCTCCCTCTCTCTCTCTCTCTCTCTCACTCTTTCTCTCCCTCCCTCTGTCTCGCTCTCTCTGTCTCTCTCTCTCTCTCTCTCTCTCTCTCTCTCTCTCTCTCTCTCTCTCTCAGTACCCTCTTTTCTTTCTCTCTTTCCTTCTCTTTCTCTGTCCCTCTTTCTCAATATCTCATTTTCTCTCTTCTTCTCTCTCTCTTGATATCTCTCATTTCAACTTAATTCAATTCAAAGGAGCTTTATTGGCATGGTAAAATAAACATTCCCATTGCCAAAGCATAGCAACAAGGATAACACAAGGATCACAACAAAAGAAAATTCAATAGTTATGAAAACTATAAAAACTAAAAAACTCTGACTCTATTCTCTCTCTCTCTCTCTCTCTCTCTCTCTCTCTCTCTCTCTCTCTCTCTCTCTCTCTCTCTCTCTCTCTCTCTCCTTCTTTTATGTCTCCCTATGTCTCAAGTGTGTCACTCTTTGAGTGGCCGACAGTGCAGTTGAATGTTCTGTAGAGTACATATTATGTTTCTGTTTGATGTACAGCTTTGAAAATGGATCCCTGACTTGACATTTCTTTAATCCCTGTAACACTCGACCCGTTCGAATGGACTGCATAAGATAACTGTTTGGCAGCTTCTTAGTCGTCTAAATCATGGAGAAGTTGCTTGTACACTGAACCCCTCCGCTGCGAGGCGACATGGTGCTTTAATCACAGTAACTGTGGTGATGATGCACGTTTGCAAAGTGCGGTGTTGCATGTACTCGGGGGTCCGCTGGGTACTGAGTGTCAGTTTCAGTCAGATTGTCTCATTTCAAAACAGGGACTTTAATGGATAGTTTGGGAAGATTAGCCAGGGAGTTGCGTGCTAGGCGTTTCTTTGTTTTTGGTTTGCTCCCAAAATGCTCATCTACCCTCTCCTCTCTTCTGCTGTTTACTCATAGCGGCTCTTTACAGAAACAGCTGCAATCAAATAAACAACATGCATTATATGGTTTATTTTATATTAATCTATGACTTGTGTGCCCTTAAATTTTTTGGGAGGTTTTGCTTGTCTCCTAGTTAAAGAAAAAACCAACTCTGAATGACTTTGGTCGATATTCGTTGGCAGACAGGAAGTAGTGTACCCATAGAGAGATAACAGTGGTTTCCATAGTATAACAATGTGTAGCATAGCAACGCGTAGCGCTTTAATACCTGCGCGCTGTCCTGTAATGTGGCTTGCGTGGTGTTGCGCCAGATGATTTCTGTTACTCATTTTAATTTAGGACCCAGAGCAGCGCAGCTTAGTTCACGGGAGAGTTTTGGTCACAGAGTGGTAGTGTTAAAAAAGTAACGTTTGATTTAATATTACCTCCAGTCCAGTAGGTGCCGGGGGAGTTGAGTTCGCTGTGGTTTACAAGTTAGCGGTCTCCTAAAGATGAAGGCATATGTGCAGTGTGCGTGTTTTGTATTAAATCGTCATCTTCACTCACATCCATAGCTTTAACAAGGTGGTTGGTCTTGAGGTCATCTGTGAATCATATGTGTCCCTTAAGACTGTAAAATATGTTGGAGTAAGTGAAGTCCCTGTAAGAAAAATGCAATATGTATTCAAAGCAAACGAAAACTGCTGGAATAAGATACATTAGGTTATTTTTTGGGATGATCTCTTTTTCTTTCTTTTGCCTTTGAGACTGTAGGTGCCTTTGTACATCACATCATATATACAAAGGCTTATACTTTCTTTTTAATACAATTGTCATAATGGAGATTATCTAATTCTCAGATATTACATATTTTCAATTAGTGTGTGTACTGAGTTCAGTCAGTATGTACTTTGTTGCCTTAATTGATTTATTTTCAGAGTCACACAGCCATACTCTCCAGAGCCTACCCTGACCTGTTGCCGTGGATGAGGCTAGTGAAAAGGTTCAGGTCAAAGGGTAATCGAGGTGTAGCTGTGGTTTTACCTTCACAAGCCAGCCACTTGATCCTGTGAATTTTTGGTCACAACAGTCTTGCAAGGCATGTCGATGGGGACTGCTGGTCGCTTCCTCTAATCAATTAGTCGGATAACTCCTGTCTTTATACCCGCTCTCTCTCTCTCTCCCTCTCTCTCTCTCTCTCTCTCTCCCTCTCTCTCTCTCTCGCTCACTCTCAATTGTCAATAGCTTCTTTTCCCCCCACATATCAAAACTAGAGTGATATTTAGGTAATGATTTGGGAAATATCTCACCGATCAAATGGACACGATTAACTCTTTGTGGTCTGAGCTTGAAAAACAATGATTGAAGTAGAGACTCACTGACTTGTTATAGATGAGAGGAGTGGAAAAAGGCCACCTGCTGCACACTGCGAGATGAAGTGTCTCTTGTCCAAACTGCTTTGACAGACGGCCGCTGATATGTCCCTCCCTTAGTGCTGCGAACACGGCCACCGGTTCAGTCCCGCGTTACCGGGCCACCTTATCCTCCTCGCTCAATAATTAACGGCGGGCTCCGATCAGAGTTTATTGTTCATGGGCCGCCTGGCCGTTGGTGGGCCAGTGATGTGGACGGGGGTGTCAAAAGGAGGAGGGTGGATGATGTGGAGATAGTGTCACTACTACCACCACCGCCAAAGCCTCCTCATCACCGTGGAGACACCTGGATGCACACATCACCAGAGGAGTTTACCTTTAGGCTGATCCTTACCCTTTAGAATACTCTGTAGTCAAAGTAAGTTATTTTTTAGATTGTAGTATACTCTGTAGTCAAAGTAAGTTATTTTTTAGAATGCAGTATACTCTGTAGTCAAAGTAAGTTCTTTTTAGAGTTTTGAGTGTTTTGCATGATGGGTTGCTGTGGTTGTACTGTTTCTTTGTGTTTTGTTAGTATTTTTTATTTGTTTTATTTTCTTTTATGAGAGGCTCCTTGTGTGTTTGATTGGAAGTGTTGTCGGGAAGTGAATCCAGCGAGGATTCAGGAAAATATTCTTCTGAGAAACTGTTGGAGCTACTTGATCCAAAAGATATTTAGCCTGCATGGTCATTGCTTTGGCAGTGTTTTTTGAAAACAATACAGTAATGACTACTTACCGTAAGTCTCACAGGTCATAGGAGGAAAATATTACATAATGGGTTAGATTATTATTGACAGAAACATTAGTCACACACATATTTCAGGAATGATGGCACAGTATTGTGTTATTAGTCATTGTGACCAGCCTTATTGGACCTTTCTTTAAAACAACTAAGAAGTGATTGGAGGGCCATGTACATTTTTCCTTCATGTGTGTTTCATAGTGGGATTTATCAGCAGTAAACCTCAACCATCTTGTTTTGTGGTGGCTGACAGATGTTGGCTTAAAAGCTTGTCGTGTTCTGATCTGCTTGTTAGACCCGCAGTCGTTCGTCTGTTACAGTGTTTTGCTTGGAGAACCACATCACTGAGATTAATGGAAAGTGTCGAGAGACATGTATTTACATGATAAGTGTTTTGTATGTAATTCACACCTACCTCATACATTCCATAGATGCAATTTATCACCATAAAATTTATCACTTTACTTAAAGGGAAAAAGACAGGCTAAAAGCGCAAAATACTTTTTATTTTGGTCAATCTCTATAAAAGAGTAGAGGATATCCATCTACACTCTTGCTCTTTTTCTGTCGGTATCAATCATTTTCTTTCATTTTTCCTCTGGGTGGTCTGGGATGTCTATCCTTTCCTTGTTTCCCACCTGCAGCACTGACTGAGACGGGTAGCACTTTGGCCCAGTCACCTCCTCCCTCTCATACTACCAGTGTGGCAGAACAACAGGTTTACATGCTGGAGTTTCGATTACGAGCATGTAAGATAATAATGGTGATGTTTGGATTGGTCTATGTGGAAATAGAGAAGGAGAGAGAGAGTGAATGATGACAGTAATGGTGTAGTTTTGATGTAGTTTAGATGTAGTTTTGATGCAGTTTAGATGTAGTTTAGATGTAGTTTTGTGGAGGGGGTAATTCAGTAAAATACACAGGCACAATACAAAAGGCACAGGCTAAATGCGAGGTGGAGACCGAGAGAGAGAACAGAGAAAGGATCTAGGGCTGTGCTCAGTCGTTTAGTGTTTCAGAATCAGAGATCCTTTGAGTTGGTGAACAGAGGATCTGGGGCTGTGCAGAGTCGTTCAGTGTATCAGGAGCAGAGAGAGGGTCTGGGCTGTGTAGAGTCGTTCAGTGTATCAGGAGCAGAGAGACGATCTGGGCTGTGTAGAGTCGTTCAGTGTATCAGAAGCAGAGAGACGATCTGGGCTGTGTAGAGTCGTTTAGTGTATCAGAAGCAACGGCTGTGATTATGATGGGTTGCTGATGAGAACCAAATGCACAGGGGCTGGTCACTTACTGGATCTACTTAAACCAACACACACACACACACACACATGCAAAGGATTAAACAGATGTATTATGGCTTTGAAAACATTAAATGGTTACGAGAAGGCCCCCCCCCCCCCCCACCACACACACACACACACACACACACACACACACACTTCCTGCTCTAGCTGTTTATCAATTTGTATATTACACAACTTCTGGGAAGTTGAATCTCTGCGCTGGAGTGTTGTCACAGCGTATTCCGTGCCGTTAAGGACATCAAAGTGCGGCGTGAGAGGAAACTGAAGAAGAGGAGGACCACCTCACAGAGACGAAGCACTACAGCATGCTGCAAGCCTCTCAGCTCTGGCTTTGATGTGTGTGTGTGTGTGTGTGTGTGTGTGTGTGTGTGTGTGTGTGAGAGAGAGAGAGAGAGAGAGAGAGAGAGAGAGAGAGAGAGAGAGAGAGAGAGAGAGAGAGAGAGAGAGAGAGAGAGAGAGAGAGAGAGAGAGAGAGAGAGAGAGAGAGAGAGAGAGAGAGAGTGTGTGTGTGTTTTTAATGCTGTGCAGTCTTTGGATAATATGAGCTGGGTTGAGTAGAACTTCTACAGCGTGTCTATTAGGATGTAGTTTGAAGAGGGGGAGGAGGAGGAAGAGGAGGAGGAGGGGGCTTGGTTAAAGTGGAAATGAATGGTTTCCATATTAGCCTTGCATCCTCTTGGCAGAGAAGGAGGGGGATGCTGCCAATTCCGACGATTGGTTGCAAATTTTATCCCTCTTCCTTTACAAAACAAGAAAACAATTCACAGACCGTTGGGCTAAGATTGGACCAAACTGTTGAATGTTTTTCCCAGTGCTGTAGGACTCAACTCGAGTCGAACATGAGTGACGATTTTCATGACTTGTGACTCGACTTGGACTCGAGGTTATGTTAATGTTGTCAGAGTTGGTTTTTTTTATGAACTTTGATCATATTCTATATAATAATTTTTTTTTCTTCATTTTGTTCAAAAACCTAATGTTTAAATGTGATGCTCCATCAGTAGCATATGCATTTGTTGGCTTGTATTTATTGTGAGAACCAGACAGCACAAAATAATATGACAGGACTCGGATTTAGACCTGTAGGGATTTCTGACTGGACTCGGACTGGACCTATGGTGACTTGGACTTTGACTCAGACTGTACCTATGGTGACTTGGACTCGAACTGGAGCACTGGGGACTTGTGGCTGGACTCGGACTGGACCTGTGGTGACTTGGACTCAGGCTGAACCTATGGTGACTTGGACTTTGACTCAGACTCGAGCACTGGGGACTTGGGACTCGACTCGTACTGAACCTATGGTGACTTGGACGTTGACTCAGACTGTACCTATGGTGACTTGGACGTTGACTCAGACTGTACCTATGGTGACTTGGACTTTGACTCAGACTGTATCTATGGTGACTTGGATGTTGATTCAGACTGAACCTATGGTGACTTGGATTTTGACTTAGACTCGAGCACTGTGGACTTGACTCGGACTCGAGGGGTAGTGACTCGGACTCGAGGGGTAGTGACTCGATTAACAGCACGGGTTGTTCCTCTAGAGGAAACTCACCCAAAGGAACGATCTATATTCTTTGTGTGTATTTGTGTGTTGTTTGTGCACACCCAGCCATTCGGGGCGGATAAACCCATAGAGGAGAGTTGCCCCGCTGAGGAAGAAGTGAAGAGTAGGAAGACGGTGTCGTGGCAGCGCAGTAACCAGGACTACTACCGCTGTCTGGGTGACGGGCCCGACCCCAGCATGATGATGGAGAGCTTAAAGGTCATTGTTGAGACGTCACTAGGCGTACACACACACACACAAGCTTAGAGGCTTGGCAATAGGCTTGTTTTCAACTTCTTACAGAAAAATAAGGATCTAATTTGATGAATATATCATATTTTCGACATACATTATTTTTGTTATTACGACTGTTTCTTTATACAGTGTGTGTGAGTGTCAACCTTACTACTGTTAAATTATAAAAATATGAAATATTAAAAATGATAGTCTTTCCACTCCTACTCCTGGAAATGACCCTGTGTTCTCCTCCCATCCAGCAACCAGAGAGTGAGGAGTCTCCTCAGGCCAGATACCCTCCACCACCCCCTGCACCTCCTCTTCCTCCATCCTTCTCTTCCTCTCCACCCAGAGACCCTTACCCTCCAGGGAGGAATCACACTGACAGCCTCCAACACGTCCAAAAGGCTTCTTCCGGTAAAACAATTTGTAAAGTTTAACTGTACGCATTTTTATTTAATTTTTCTGAAAACTGTATGATGCCATCGTGCCCAGTTAAAATATGGTATGTTTATCTGACAACTTAAACCAACATAAACGCCAGGTAAAGTTCCTCTAAACATACCAAAAAATGTACAAACCTGTGGATTCTTTTCATATCAGTTGTCAAAGGTTTCAGTGGGACCAAGCCTCGTGAAAGACAGAGCAAAACACCTCCTATTGAGAAGAGGAAGCTGCCTGATAAGACCAGCATGCTGGCCGATAAAAGTCTCCTCTCCAACATGAAGAACATCACCTCGCTGAGACAGAGTGGCATAGCAGGGACCTTCACAGGACAAGCTGTAAGATTACCAACCCAGTAGTTCCTTCAAAGCCAATTTACTCGTGTTTACAGTGAGACTGAAAAAAACGTTTCTATTATCTTTTATATTTTCTTAGGATCCTTACAGCTGAATGGGTTTTGCCTCCATTTTCTCCTTATTTATTTATCTCTATAGCTATCTCCGTTTTTCTTCAATATATTTTCTTCTATTTCAGATTTTCCAAGTATTGTGTTTCTAGCGCTTTAAGATTGTTTTGACAATGAAAAGCGCTTTACAAATTACATGTATTATTATTATTAGTAGTAGTAGTAGTAGTAGTAGTAGTATTTTGTGTGTATTTATTCTGCACAGAGTAAGATGGTGGTGCTGCCAGCAGAGGAGGCTAACCTCTCTGACATTGACTACCTGGTGCCCACCCATGATGAAAGGGGTCGTCCCATTGCCGAGTGGAAGAGGCAGGTCATGGTCAGACAGCTGCAGACCAGACTGCTGGACGAGGAGGACCAGAGGAGGAAGGTGGTGTTATAATTACTGACTTGCTGAACTACCTACCTTACCGAATCACTTACTGAACTTTTAACCTTACCGAATCACTCACTCGCTGAATTACTACCTTACTGAATCACTGACTCGCTGAATTATTACCTTACAAAATCACTGACTCGCTGAATTACTACCTTATTCACTCACTGACTCGCTGAATTATTACCTTACTGAATCACTGACTCTGTGAATTACTACATTATTCACTCACTGACTCGCTGAATTATTACCTTACTGAATCACTGACTCACTGAATTATTACCTTACTGAATTACTGAATCACTGACTTGCTGAATTACTACCTTATTCACTCACTGACTCACTGAATTATTACCTTACTGAATCACTGACTCACTGAATTACTACCTCATTCACTCACTGACTCGCTGAATTCCTACCTTATTCACTCACTGAATTATTAACATATTCCGTCGCTGAATCACTAACTTATTCACTTGCTGAACTAATAATGGATACACTCACTGAAATACTAATCTTACTGAATCAATTACTCGCTGAACTACTACCTTACTGAATCGTTCACTCACTCAATTACTACCTTTCTCAATCACTAACTTGCTGAACTTTTAACCTTACCGAATCACTTACGGAACTTTTAACCTTACCAAATCACTGACTCGCTGAATTACTACCTTACTGAATCACTGACTCGTTGAATTATTACCTTAATGAATCACTGACTTGCTGAATTTCTACCTTACTCAACCACTGACTTGTTGAATTGTTACCTTACTGAATCACTGACTCACTGAACTAGTGACCTTACGGAATCACTCACTCATGCTATCACTTATTAACTGCTTTTTGAAACCTTATTCAAACACTTACACTAATTAAACTTCATTAAACTAATAACAAAGGTACTAATTTAGAATAGAATGCCTTTTATTGTCATTATACACAGGTACAATGAGATTAAGCAACCACCAAACAGTGCAGTACAGATTAAAACAGGAATAAGATAAGATAAAATAAAATAAATAAAAGTATAAAAAGATAAGATAAGATGGGTACGTAGTCCCGATAAAAATATATCCACATGTCTATGTACATTGCAGTAAGAAAATATCTAAATCTATGTATGAAATTCACAGCTGAAAAATACGTCTATACAGGTATTGCACGGAATTAACAGGTATTGCACGGAATTAAATAAATATACCTATATGACTATTGCACAGGGGTTACAAATTTGAGTTCAGCAGGGTTATTGCCTGGGGGAAGAAGCTGTTTTTAAATCTGTTTGTTCTGGTCTTGAGGCACCTGTAGCGCCTCCCGGAGGGCAGCAGGGCAAACAGACCAGAGCTAGGGTGAGAGCTGTCCTTTTGGATATTTTTGGCTCTGCAGAGGCAGCGAGAGGTGTAGATGTCCGTTAGGGAAGGGAGAGAGCAGCCGATGGTCTTTTGTGCTGTCTTTATGACTCTCTGTATCCTCCCCTTGTCTGCTACAGAGCAGCTGCCATACCACACTGTGATGCAGTATGTCAGCAGGCTCTCGATTGATGAACGGTAGAAGGTCAGCAGTAAGGTGGAATTCAGCTTGTGCTTCCTGAGGATTCTCAGGAAGTGTAGCCGCTGCTGAGCCTTCTTGATGATGGCGGTGACGTTCTCTGTCCAGGAGATGGTGGCCGAGATAGTCACGCCCAGAAACTTGATGGTGCGAACACGCTCCACACTCTCGCCGTTGATGTAGAGGGGGGCTGGGTCCGTGCGGTGCCTCCTGAAGTCAATGATGATCTCCTTGGTTTTCTTGGTGTTTAGAACAAGATTGTTCTCAGAGCACCAAGCAACCAGCTTCAGGACCTCCTCTCTGTAGGCCGCCTCATCAGCCCTGGAGATGAGACCGACCACCGTGGTATCGTCCGCAAACTTGACGAAGAGGTTGTCATTGTGGGCCGGCCTGCAGTCTTGGGTGTAGAGGCAGTACAGGAGGGGGCTCAGCACGCACCCCTGTGGGGAGCCGATGCTCAGCGTGCGGGTTGAGGAGAGGTGGGGGCCAAGTCTCACAGTCTGGGGTCGGGACGTTAGGAAGTCCTTTATCCAGGCACATGTGAGAGGGGGGAGGCCAATGGTGTCCAGTTTGTAGCATAACCTGTCCGGTATTATTGTATTGAAGGCTGAACTGTAATCCACAAAGAGCATCCGGACGTATCTCTGCTGCTGCTCCAGGTGTTCCAGCGCAGAGTGAAGAGCTATGGCTACGGCGTCCTCGGTGGATCTGTTAGCACGGTATGCAAACTGGTGGGAGTCAAAGTCTGGGGGGAGATGGTCCTTGATGTGCTGCAGAACGAGTCTCTCAAAGCACTTCATAATCACCGGGGTGAGTGCCACTGGTCGGTAATCATTCAGGCTGGTGATGGGAGACTTCTTCGGCACCGGGATTATTGTGGATGATTTGAGGCAGGGTGGGATGATTGCCTGGGCCAGAGAGAGGTTGAAGATCCTGGTAAAGGTGGGGGCGAGCTGGTGAGCGCATGCTCTGAGCACCCTACCTGGAACCCCGTCTGGGCCGGTAGCCTTCTTTGTGTTGACTGTCTGGAGCACCCGCCTGACGTCGTGCTCCTGAACAGTGAGTGGGGTGGTGCGGGGCGGGGGGAGGGGAGGTGGATGTGGTGATGCGGGGGCAGGGTGGGGGAGGGGTAGTGGGAGGGGTATTGTGGGAGCAGGGTGGGGGAGGGGGAGTGGCTGGAGCAGATGCGTGCTGCTGAGATGTTTCAAAGCGGGCAAAGAAGCCGTTTAGCTCCTCTGCCAGAGCAGCACTTTGAGCCCCCGTTGACGCCTCGCCTCCTCTGAAGTTGGTGATGTCCTGGATGCCCTGCCACACCTCTCGAATGTTTCTGCTGGACAGATGGGACTCTATGTGCCTCCTGTGGTCTGCCTTAGCTGTTTTTGTACCTCTCCTCAGGTCAGCTCGAGCAGCACTGTAGAGTGCTCTGTCTCCTGACCTGAAGGCAGCATCACGGGCCCTGAGGAGTGCACGGACCTGGGGGGTCATCCAGGGTTTCTGGTTGGGGAAAACCCTGATGGTTTTGTCCATGGTCACATTCCCGATACAAAACTTAATATAGTCTAGTACCGTTCCTGTGAGTGTCCCCAGGTCCTGTTGTTCAAATATGTCCCAGTCTGTCTGTTGAAAACAGTCTTTGAGTTTGTCGAGTGCATCTTCAGGCCAGGCTGTGATGGTTTTTGAAGTGGGCTTGGCCCTACGTTTGAGGGGGGTGTAGGCTGGGGGAGCAGGAGGGAAAGATGGTCTGATTGTCCAAGGTGGGGAGGGGTACAGCCCTGTATGCATGCTTGATGTTAGTGTAAACATGGTCCAGGGTGTTCTCCCCCTTGTAGCACACTTGACATGCTGGTAGAACTTTGGGAGTACAGTCTTTAGATTGGCCTTATTAAAGTCCCCTGCAATGATGTGGACACCGTTGGGATGAGCCCGCTGTTGTTCATTTACGGTTTTGAGCAGGAGAGAGAGCGCCGTGTTTACACTGGCGTCGGGTGGAATATACGTGGCTGTGATGATCACGACACTCAGCTCCCTCGGCAGAAAAAAAGGCCGGCATCTTACGGACATGTACTCCAAGTCCGGGCAACAGTGTTGGTCTATTATTGTCCCGTTGTTACACCAGTTGTCGTGCACATAAATACGTCCCAACGCAATAGGGTCCGGTCTGCTAGCTGTACGCTAGCATCGGGAATGTCCGGGTGAAGCCAGGTTTCGGTGATAATCAGCACACAGCACTCACGAACATAGCGATTTGCGGCGAGTAATAGTCTCAGCTCGTCCGTTTTATGCACCAGGGATTAATTTACTCTATGCTGTCGTTTTTGGTTTTTCTGTCTCGTCTCTGTTCAGGAGAACGGCAGCAAATATGGCAACGTGACCTGGAGGTACTCCCAGACCCACAACGCCATCCTGGGCCCGTTCGGCGAGCTGCTGACCGAGGACGACCTCATCTACCTGGAGCAGCAGATCCAGAGCGTCTCCTCCCAGAAGAACTGCGAGGGCTACGAGCAGGAGCTGGCCCGGCTGGCCGAGGAGCTACGTCACATCCTGCCGGCTCCAATCGTCAACATCACCGTCAACGCCCAGCTCAGGAGCCTCCAGAGCAGCAGCAGCAGCAGCAACAGCAGCAGCAGCGGCAGCACCCAGAGCAGTACCCAGCAGCAGCAGCTGTCCCTGCCCGTCTGGTGCAACCGCATCTCGGGCATCGTGAAGAGCATGTCCCTGCTCATGACCAACCTGACGGACCTGCCCCACTGCAAGATGCCCCGCACGGAGCTGGTCACCGTCTTCTCCTCGGTACCCGAGAGGAGGAACTCCACCCGCGGCCGCCGCGAGAAGATCGAGAAGGAGATCCAACAGTTTGGCGTGTCGGTGAGGAACCTAAAGTCCACCTTCGAAGGGAGTCAGAACGTGGCGACGGCGGCTGTGTCGGCAGACATGGAGGAAGAGGAGGAGGAGGAGAAGAAGAAGGACGAGGAGGCGGCAGTGGAACGTCGGACTTTGAGGAGGACCGCGGAGGAACCGCCCAAAGAGACCAGCCCGGTGCCCAGGGAAACGGACCAGAACAACGACTCCGGCATCGACTACGACGAGAACATGGCGGACGTCATGGAGACCACCAGCCTCAGGAAGGAGCGCATCGTGGTCCTCTTCCTGGGCCACTGGAAGAAGTCTGCCTACACCGTGACCCTGAAGAGCAAGGATGCCGCGGAGAGGAAGCAGAGCGCGGAAGGAGGAGGAGGAGGAGGAGGAGGAGGAGGAGGAGGAGGAGGTGGTGGTGGGGTCGGCGGCTCCGTTGGGTGTGGCGGGGAGCTGGGCACAGCGGTGAAGTCCGTAGAGCGCCGAGGCAGCGCCGACGTCTCTCCGACCAAAAAGAGGATGAACAGCTCCCTGGAGCACTTCTTTAAACAGCGCAGTGCCGTCAACAAGATGCTGGGCAACTGGAGGAGCATGATCTCCAGCGTGCCGTCCCGTCAGATCCGCCGGCTCCACCGCCAGCAGGCCCTCTACTCCCCCGAACAGTTCCTGCCCCGCGTGGACGGGGCCCCCGTGGACTACGACTCCCTGACCCTTGACCTCTTCATGCTGGGCTACTTCCACATCCTGGAGCTGGAGCTGTCGGCCGACGAGAGGAAGATGAGGCACCTGCTGTGCTTCGAGGTGTTCGACCACGTGGGCCGCTTCACCTGGGAGACGGTGCGGGACTTCCACAAGGCCGTGATCCAGGAGATTGAGGCTGGGGACCGCGAGTGGAAGGACGGCTTTGAGGACGTCAAGGTGAAGTTTTTCGGTGAAGTGGTGACGCCGTACGAACAGCCCCCCGAGGTGGGGAAGCATACGCTGCCCCAGGTCCAAGTGCCCAAAGTCATCGTCCAGACACCCACCCCCGATGAGGGAGTGCTGAAGAAAGGAACAGACATTTCCAGTTTTAGCAACGAGGAAATTTGTAAATACATAGACCGCAGTTTTGCGTTTTGGAAAGAAAAAGAAGCGGAGATATTTGATTTTGAGTAGAAATGTGTCTTTTCTTAGTTCTTTTGATATTTTTGTATAATTTGCAGGCCATTGAAATTAAGTTGTTGCGTACTTTTTGTGTGTGAGTGTGAATACTTTTGTTTTCAGCTATTTTAAAAAAAATGATATGAAAAGCACTATTGTGAAAGCTTTTCAGAAACTTGTAAAATAAGAACTAGCTATAACACCATTAAAATAAACAATAAAGTAAACATCATTGTACAATTTCTATAATACATGTTGCTGGTTTTAATCATTGTTTAATCAGGTTTGTTTCCTTTCAAGTTGCAGTTTTAAACTGGCAATCCTAAACATCATCCCCCATAATCCTCTTGCCCCCTTCTGCAAGATTTATAACAGTTTATAAGATCATCAATATTACATGATGCCTTTAATTAGTGTTAAAAGTAATTATCAACCTCACACATCATTAGTTCCCACGGTGACATCACTTGATCCAACCTGCTGTGGCAGCACTGCAAACTATTCAGAGAGGTTATTTCAATTGTGTCATTGACTATTTTTGGATAGCTCTGTGTGTGTGTGTGTGTGTGTGTGTGTGTGTGTGTGTGTGTGTGTGTGTGTGTGTGTGTGTGTGTGTGTGTGTGTGTGTGTGTGTGTGTGTGTGTGTGTGTGTGTGTGAGAGAGACTTAAACAACAGGTGTGGGGGGGGGGGGGGTCTGTGCTCTAGAGTCATGCTGTTCGGAATCTGACTTTAGTCTCGCGACTCCGAGGCCCCTAAAAATAGCCCCTTCTGAAAGACAACCAGACCAGTGTGTCCCAATGACTTGACAATCTCTACAGCCATTCTGGATATTGCCACGTCTGGACCAGACACTGATCTTCTTGGGTTGTTCTACGGAAATATGAGCAATTACTACTTCGTTTATTTCTCTATCTGGTAAGTGTGTTGTTGCTTTTCTTCAGTTTGAAAGGGTTTGTGTTTTTAAATGGTGGAAATGTGAAGCTGAGGGACATGAGGTACTGACCTGCTAAATCTGTCTCCAAGGAAACACTGCACTCTATTCCTCTCTGTTATGATAGCACAGTGTTTACAAGGGTCCACCAGTACTTCTGCTTTAGATGGATTATATTGTTTGTATCTGTACAATTTTAAACATTATACAATTTTAAACATGCTGTTTCCATGTTTTTATGTTTATACAATACTTGGAATTTGACTTCTTAGGCCTGATTCATCCATACAGTAAAGTGAATACATTTTGTATTGCTGACAGATTATCTGTCCTAACATCAGTATTAAGTATTTTTGAAAGTACATACTAGTGTTTGTTTGCATGGAGTGACAATGTTGACGCTAAAAACACAGCTAAAGTTATGAAGCAGAGCCGAGTGCACTAGCAGGTCGTTCCTAATCCTCTGTTGATATGATATGTGATCTCCTGCTCTGTTTTCAGACTTCTCTCTCTCTCTCTCCCCCTCTCTCTCCCTCTCCACCTCTAGGTAAACAAAATATCTCCCCCTGTTTACAGTCCCTAGTGAACACAGCCAACCGCCAACCGGTCGTCGGGACAACCAGAACCATGGTGCGTAACGTTGACGACCTGGACTTCTGTCTGCCCACCCACCCTCAGAGCATCCTGGAGGGCCTCCGCTCCTTCCTCTCGCTCCCCAAACTCGTGGACGTCACGCTGGGCGCCGGCGGGCGAGACTTCCCCTGCCACCGCGGCGTCCTGGCTCTCTGCAGCTCCTACTTCCTCTCCATGTTCTCCGGGGACTTTGTGGAGAGCATCTCTGCCCGCGTGGAGCTCCAGAACGTGGACCCGGACACGCTGGCGTCCCTGCTGGACTTCGCCTACACGGGCAAGCTGACCATCAACCAAGGCAACGTGGAGGGTCTGATCCGCACCTCTAGCCAGCTCCAGTTCAACACGGTGCGGGCCGTGTGCTGCCGGTACCTCCAGCACCAGATCGACGCCTCCAACTGCCTGGGGATCCTGGAGTTTGGGGAGATGCACGGTTGCCCCGAGGTGGTGGCCAAAGCCTGGGGCTTCCTGCTGGAAAACTTTGAGGCCGTTCAACACGGAGAGGAGTTCCTGCTTCTGGAGAAGGACAGGTTTGTCTTTATATCAATATGAATGATACGAATAAAAATACTTTGATTGTGTTTGATATAGCGCCTCTCTAGACACCCAAAGTGCTTCACACTGAAGGGAGTGTAAAGGGTTAACCACATGTACTATTTATGCATGAATTATTATTTTCTATTATAACTTTCTCATATACTGTTTGCAATAAAGGTTTCTTAACATACTTTATACATCTAGTACAATGTATAAATTACATATAAAGTAATTCTAGAAAAGTGGAAAAATTTATATAAAATGTTAGTAGTAAATTGGTTGTATTGTTGGATTGAGTTGTCAACTTTTTTCTTCAACAGGGTGGTGGCATGTTTATCCAACGAGAGGCTGCAGACTCGGTCGGAGCGTACCCGCGTAGAGGCTGCCCTAGCCTGGGTAAGACACAGTGAGGACACCCGCCTCTGCCACCTCCAGGAGCTCCTGGGCCTGGCTCGTCTGGGCCTCCTCAGCCCAGCATACCTCACCGACACCCTGCTGAAAGACAGGCTGGTGCTGGCCTCCCCTGGATGTCTGGAGACCGTGGAGAGAGCACAGAGAGAGGTCAGTCAGGGTCACGCCAAGCCAGCTGCATTGACATACGTTCAAACATTTGTGAAATAGGAGTTTTATTTGTATTAAGCGCCGGTTTGTGAATAAGTGGTTATATTTGTATTTTCTCAAAGAACATGATTTATTAATTGGCAGTTTACATGTGTAAGGTTTCAATTTTATTTTTCTATTGATCGAGAATTAAATTATTCAAGTTGTAGATATTGCAACTTTTGAACGTTTTACTTTTTTACTTTGAATGTTTTACTTTGAACAATTGTCTATTTTTACTTTGTAATCTCACCTAAAAGTAGTATACCTCATATAAAAAAACGTAGTTTTTTTTCTAGCAGATTGAAATGAAGTCGGGAAGTCTGAGCCAGAGTAAGTCTCCGAGCCCTCAGCCCAACCTACAGGAGGTGCTGTTTGTGATGGGGGGCCGTTCTCTGGACGACTCGGACGACGATGACGACGACGAAGATGATGCAGAGGAGGACAGAGATCCCAGACTCCTGCCCAGGAACTGTGGCTTCTACAACACCAAGACCCGTACGTAGCTCTTTCTCTCTTTTTTCTTTCTTTCTTTCTTTCTTTCTTTCTTTCTTTCTTTCTTTCTTTCTTTCTTTCATCCCCGTTCACCTCATCACATTTTGACAGTGATGATGATTTTTGGGGGTATTATTGTAATCCCCTCCCTCTCTCTCTCTCTCTCTCTCTCTCTCTCTCTCTCTCTCTCTCTCTCTCTCTGTGTTTCTCTTTCTCTCTCTCTCCATTTGTCTCTCATCACACAGAACAGTGGCATCAGCTCCCAGACTTCCCCAACCATAACAAGTGGGGCTACTCCGTGACTTCCCTCAACAATGAAGTCTATGTCACAGGTTGGTCTGCTTGGTTTGGCGTCTCACCGCGGCCTCTTTATGTGGAAACATCGGAAGAAATAAGGAATAACAGCTTTTTTGGGGGGGAGGAGCGAACCCAGCGGCTACAGAACCACATTCTGCGGTCCCTAAAAATGCTGGTTGTGCCCCTATAGAAAGACAAGTGCATTCCTTCCTTAAGGTTCCCATACTGTAATCTCAGGTTAAAATCATGTGCCATAAACTTTTATGATCCACCTCACACTGGGTAATATTGGTGCGGTGTCTGGCATGACTTGGTTCAAGCTTTCAAGAATTTAATATAGCCTGTCGTTTTATTGTATGTCACAGAGTTTGCTTGACTGAAGACTGAATAAAACAGAAAATGGCAGGCTAACATGCCTGACTGCATATAACTTGACTAAGGGTAACAAAAGGAGAGGAGGGTGCACTCAAACCGCCCAGTGATAGCCTAGTCTGGACCGTGTGCTTTTAGGTAGTGCTATCAAACTAATGGCTGTTATTTAAAGTGACAAAGCTTCTGTTTGTTTCGACAGGGGGTTCGCGAGGTTCCCAATCCAACACCTGGTCGACCACAGAGACCTGGAAGTACATCACTGAAACAGGAAGCTGGGTCACCGTGGCTCCCATGCTCCGGGCTCGGACCAATCACACCTCGGCTGCTCTCAATGGAGAGATTTACGTCATCGGAGGTAGGATAAATAAATGCTGGTCCTCCATGTAGCCGGGGGTTTGGGGAGTTGAGGTACAGAAACATATCAAAAGGATTATCTAACATATGGGGCTTGGCAAGATAATATTTTTTGACAGATGCAAAATAATAATAAATATTATATATTTATTATTAATAATAAAAATAATAATAATAATACAATATATTAATAATGATTATTTAAAAAAAGTATAGGATTAATGTAATCTCATTGTCTATGTTGTTTTGTGATCTTTTCCATCTTAGTTTTGACACAGTCTCTTTATGATCCTTCTCTCCCTCTCAGGCACCACTCTAGATTACGTGGAAGTGGAACGCTACGACCCCTACAACGACACCTGGGCACTGTCCACCCCCGCCCTCAAGTACGTGACCAACTTCACCGCCACGGCCTGCCACGGAAAGCTCTACATGATCGGCTCCTGTGCTGTGAAGTACAACGCTCTGACCTTACAGTGCTACAACCCAGTTATAGGTGTGAACTAACGCCACTCCTAACTGGAGTTTAGGCTATCGACTATGTAATTTATCATGCCCAGTGTCAGAACAGTATTCTCCACAACTCAATGTCATAGCATTCCAAACACACTACCGATACAGTGTAGTTTCCACGGAGATGGAACATTGACAGAACACTGTTCTATCTCTATGGTAGTTGATCTCTTAACTCATACCGTTGCTATGGATACTTCTTCTCTACCATTCTGCTGTAACCTTGTGTTGTTGCATGTGTTTGTCTCGTAGACGCCTGGAGTATCATCTGTTCTCCTTTCCTGCCCAAGTACCTGTCGTCCCCTCGCTGCGTTTCCGTGGACGACCTTATTTACCTCATTGCTGACAACACTAAGAAAGTCTACGTGTACAACACTGAGGCCAACATGTGGCAGAAGGTAGGTTCAGCTGGTTTAACAGTGGCAGTAACATTATCAGAAGGTGGGTTCAGTGTGGCAGTAACATTATCAGAAGGTGGGTTCAGCTGGTTTAACAGTGGCAGTGACATTATCAGAAGGTGGGTTCAGCTGGTTTAACAGTGGCAGTAACATTATCAGAAGGTGGGTTCAGCTGGTTTAACAGTGGCAGTAACATTATCAGAAGGTGGGTTCAGCTGGTTTAACAGTGGCAGTGACATTATCAGAAGGTGGGTTCAGCTGGTTTAACAGTGGCAGTAACATTATCAGAAGGTGGGTTCACCTGGTTTAACAGTGGCAGTGACATTATCAGAAGGTGGGTTCACCTGGTTTAACAGTGGCAGTGACATTATCAGAAGGTGGGTTCAGCTGGTTTAACAGTGGCAGTGACATTATCAGAAGGTAGGTTCACCTGGTTTAACAGTGGCAGTAACATTATCAGAAGGTAGATTCACCTGGTTTAACAGTGGCAGTAACATTATCAGAAGGTAGATTCACCTGGTTTAACAGTGGCAGTAACATTATCAGAAGGTAGATTCACCTGGTTTAACAGTGGCAGTGGTTTAACAGTGGCAGTGACATTATCAGAAGGTGGGTTCACCTGGTTTAACAGTGGCAGTGACATTATCAGAAGGTTGGTTCACCTGGTTTAACAGTGGCAGTAACATTATCAGAAGGTGGGTTCACCTGGTTTAACAGTGGCAGTAACATTATCAGAAGGTGGGTTCACCTGGTTTAACAGTGGCAGTAACATTATCAGAAGGTGGGTTCAGCTGGTTTAACAGTGGCAGTGACATTATCAGAAGGTGGGTTCACCTGGTTTAACAGTGGCAGTAACATTATCAGAAGGTGGGTTCACCTGGTTTAACAGTGGCAGTAACATTATCAGAAGGTGGGTTCACCTGGTTTAACAGTGGCAGTAACATTATCAGAAGGTAGGTTCAGCTGGTGTAGCAGTAACATTATCAGAAGGTGGGTTCACCTGGTGTGGCAGTAACATTATCAGAAGGTAGGTTCAGCTGGTGTAGCAGTGGTAGTTATGTTATCAAAAATAACTATACTAATACTATTCGTATGTAGAAATTGATGGTGGTTAGTGCTGGATGAACATCTTCCTCACCTTAACATACTATCCAAACATTTTCTTGTAATATGCATTACAAACCATATTTGGTGTACCCCATATCCTATTTGCATTTTTCGTTTGTATTTTTATTTATAATTAGGTTCAGTTCCTCCACATGCTCCATGAGAACGGGGGCCTGGTGGTCCTGGGCGGTCAGCTGTTTGCTACGGGGGGCCACTGGAAGGGCATGGAGGGGGACTACGGCGTGGAGGTGGAGGTCTACGACCGAGCCGCCAACTCGTGGACCGTAGAGAGCTTCCTGCCCCGCCTCTGGTTCTACAGCGGGATCTGCTCCATCTTCCTGGATCCGGCCCAATGGCCCGAGTTATTTCCTGTTGAGAGCTAGTGGTGAGGTAACACAGAGAGGGGTTTGGACTGGATGGGATACAGGCATAGTTACCAACCCTCCCGATTTTCCCGGGAGACTCACAATTTTCATTGCCACAATTCTCTATCAATAAGATTTTTTTTGTGTAGAGAACCGCTGTCAGGAAGGAATAACTCCATCAGTCACTCAAAGCTCAATGAGCTATTTGTATTTGTATTTATTTTCATTTTTAATGTACAGTAGCATCTGTATTCCTGGAGCGATTTACATTTAATTACTATTAGTTTACTGTATGGTATTGGATACCAGCGCTGAGAAGGCCAACAGGTCAGACTACAGAGAATTAATATTATTATTATAATGTTTTCATGTTTCTAATCTGGCAATAACCCCAAGAGACTGCTTATCTCAGGGTCAAAGAGCTGTGCTGACCTCTTTCTTTCACTAGCTGCCTTGCATGACGAATTTGTAATCAGTAGGGTTATGAGGGAAGCCATTGTGCCAAGTTGTAGTTACTTCAGGATACATATTGTGCTTTTATTTATTTAACTAATGATAACTATTAGTTATTTATGCTGAGTGTAAGATTTGTTTGTTATTATTTTTATTGTGTCACATGTTACTAATTGTATTTGTTTTGCATATGCATTTACTAGTGCTTGTAATTTTTGGGGATTGATTAAATATTTATAGAAAATTGTTTGGAGACATTTACTGATACATAGGTATTGTTGAAACATGTGTAACCTTACATTCTTACAGGAAATAGTGAATCAGTCAATCGAAATTACATCTAGGCTACTGTGTATATTAGCCTGTGTCTTCATCGCTATAGTTATAATGTATCCTTCATAGTGCGTCTATCTCACCCTGGAAACGACCAAGCCAGCATTCTATTTCCATGGCAACGGCTCAATAGCGTCTGGTTCCCCCGGAAACCTCAGCTGGGATTTGCCTCGAGCTTTATGTTGCTTGCAACTTCTTCCAAACTTTTGCAGGGCCAAAAACTTTAGCAACATTGTTTAGAATGGCATGCATTTAAAGTCTGGGGCAGAAAAAGAAAATGAAGTGCCACAATTGTTGTTATTAGTTTACTGCATGCTTCTAGTGATTTTTACCTAACGCTAGAAAAAATAATTGTTAAGCTCGAACAAACAGATGCTCTACGAAGTATAGCATATTAGTAGTTGTTTTATATAATGAGTTCACAGGGTAACCAAAATGCGCCTGGACTGGAGGCAGTGATTCAGGTTGGTGCAATCCTTTGCTCTTACTGTTCGATAGTCTATAACTTGCTTACCATATCATAGAAGTGCTTAACTTTAACGTGAAGTGTAATTAAATAGCTGGGCATTTTTCCATGTATATTGTTAGACACTGGCACCTTGAACTTCTAACCTCTAAACCAAAACAATAGGTAAAGTGAACTGATATAAACTGTAGCCTATGTAGAGGTTAAACAAGAATACGGAGCACACTTAGAGTATAGACGGTCAACACAAATATATCCATCAGGTCTAGTATGGAGTGCTATTCATTTGTGACTTAAAAGAGAGGATATTCTATCATCCTGACTACTAACAAGGTGAATGCGGGCTTTGTGTGGTATCCTGTGATATTATTGGTCGTAGAAGCTCGAAGAGTCTATACTCCACCCTGAGGCGGACCCAGAGGACAAGAACCTTACGATGAGAGTAGTCGGCCAGGACTCCGCTGCTACGTCTGTCCCTAGTCACATCCGTCAAATCGTCACCCGTAACCTTGCCGAGGAGCATGCTGCTGGTATGCACGACATGCTCAGAGAGCGACATATTTATTACCAATTGTAACTCATGAATCCTAGGCAGCGTGTCATAGTAACCGTGACATTGCAAGTGTGCTTGTGTCTCAAAGTAATATAAACTGACAATTGTGAATACTATATCTGCAAGTGTCAGAATGCTGGCCTCGGCTTTGCAAGCGGCTTGCGTGAATCTTTTCTGGGTTGCATGTTTTTATTAAAGTGCATAAAATAAACGATGAATAGCAGAGGGAGACCCTTTCAATTCTGTGTGCACGGCATAAAGTCTCCCACTGCGACCTGAGGGTCTCCGTCAATGCCACATCGGTAAATAACTACTGTCTACTGGAATTGATCAACTTCCTGTTTTTAGGGCAGTGACCTGCTAGTAGACCATCACCCTTGGCAACACATATCTGTACAAGAATAACACCATGGATACAACACCGATATGATGTCATACCTCAGTCTTTTGTTGTCAGTTGATTTAGGGTGTTGTTTATTATATTAATCTTGACGATGATTTTCCAAACAACAATACACCTATGCATTCATAAATAAAGCATACTACTACAACATTGTACCACAACTGTTGTGTTATCATATTATACACTCTGATGTTTTATATGTTATCTAGTTCAATAGTGAGCTAAGTGAAACACAAAGCTTCTTCTCCTCCTGTGTGTTCTCACCGTGTCTCTACTGTAGGTGAGAGTTCTGAAGGTAATCTACATGCGGAGAACCGGGTCTTGAGGGAACAGCTGACCCAGACTCAAATGGAGCGGGACCAGTTGCTGGTAAAACAGACTGCCTTAACGGACAGGGTAACAAGCACAATAAATAAAAAGTTCACCTTCAAATCTCTTCAGAATAGTTTTTCTCTCCCCTTCATACAGTGCTAAGTGATTAGTTGGTTTAAATGTAATTTAATACCCATACTAGCCTATATTTATGTTAGATATGAATGAAGAACAGCATAGTAGAACAATTTTACCAATTTACTTGTAGACAGTTTTGTTTGTACAAAACCAATTCAGGCTGTTTACTTTAGATCATAAATAATCCATATGTCAACATTACGCTGTATTCAGCGAGCTCCAGTCTTCTGAAAATAGAAGACAACTTGTAACACGACAGTTTTTTCATCTCTGAGCATTGTTCCCATGGAAACGTCTAAGTCAGAATCGTCTCTTTGCAGTGAAGTGTGAGAAGCCATGGGGGGGGGGGGGGGGGTTTAGAGGAGGCTGGAGTGGATGGGTTATGCATGTTTAGGACTGAGGAGGAGATCAAGCGAGGCTTCCACACTGCTGCATTGATTTACCGTAGGTGCTTTGAAATGGAATATACACACGGCAAACATTGGGACAGCCCCAGTATTTCCACTTGGGAAAAGCCCTTTGGAGTTAGATAAACAAACGTTAAAGTTTAGTAGCTACACTGCTAACGGGTTGAAACGACCTGCGTTGGTCACATGTACAGTGTTTACTTCTGTTTAGGGAAAACCGTTTGGAAAACAGGGAGAGCTTGTGACCAAAAACGTAAAGGGCCACAACCAACCAATCTGTGTTTGTTATGACTGTCCCACACATTTTTCCACATGAATTGAAATGTGGAATTAATCTAGCCGTTACAGAACCGCCTATTATACCAGTTAATTTGTGTGTGTGTTTTATGTACGTGTTCTGTGTCTGTGTTGCATGTAAGTGTTCTGTGGGTATGTGTGTGTGTGTGTGTGTGTGTGTGTGTGTGTGTGAACTTGCCTGAATTTGAGCTAATGTTTATGCGTGTTCGGGTGGATTATGCGAGTATGAGTGTGTGTGTGTGTGTGTGTGTGTGTTTACGTAAGTGTGTGTATACGAAGAGAGCTCCATGAAGGCGATCCTTGTGGTCTGTTCAGGCAGACCCCCATCCCCCCATCCCCGTGTTGACTGTGGCTGGCGTCTCCCTTCACTGGGGGTCTCCCCCAAATATACGCCGTCCCCCACTAGGGTGTGGGGGGGAGGGTCTGAAGGTCACTTTCCTACTCCCCAGAGGCTGTGGAATGAAACTGCTCCTTTTTTCACAGTGTACAAAGCAGTCGTTTGTGATAACACTGCCCTCTTTCTGCTCCATACGTTCCAATGTCCTCTCCTCACTTTTTGCCTGTAAGCCCTGGAACTTATTTTAAAAACCCTGGGCTATAAATAAAAACGTTATTAGCGTGGCTTATGTATATATAGCATGTATGTTGGTGAGGTTTTGATGGGTGGGGGGGGGGGATGCTAGAGTGAGGGTAGAGCAAGGGAGCGGGGCGTTTGATTTCTGCCTGCTGTTTAAGTGTGTGGGCTGCGGGTGGGGGTGGGTGGCGATATCAGAAGCACAGACGTAGTCCATTTACCTACAGCTTCAGTCATCGTATTATTGTAGGATAATGCCATAGCAGTCCGAAGGTTCATTGCTCAAGACGTTCTCGTCCTGACCTTTAATATTTGTATCATTTTGCCGGCTGTATTTCTTCTCTTTTTACTCTCCTTAGAGACCGTTTTCCCTTCAGACTACAGCATGGCACACATTACATTATTTATTTATTTTATTTTATTTATATAGGGTTAACCGACTGAGACCAGGTCTCTTTTCCAGCAGTGCCCTGTTTAAAGGCAGAATACATGAATTACAACCAAAAAAAATTAAATAATAAACAAAAATAAATATAAATGTTTACAATACAATATTTTCAATACAGCACAATATTTAGGTTTCAACCAAAACAAGATCACTCTTCAGCTCCCAAATCCTCCAGTAAAAGTTTAAATTGTTCAACAGAAGCAAACTGCTCTAATTTCAATTGCTGTTGAACCTTTACATTATATTACATTACATTCATTTAGCAGACTTTTTTATCCAGAGCGACTTAAAAAATAGTGCCTACAAAAAGAGAAGGTAAAAACTGCAAGTCCGGTAGATAAAATTAGTGCATCGCTGACCTATTCACTTAGATAAGCGCTAGGCAAGTGCTGTTTTAAACATCAGAATACAAAACAAAGCCATCACAAACCAACCACATACAATTTGAGTACAAACAATTACTTAGTATATCAAGTGAAAGTACACACTGCTACACTATCTCTCTGCCTACCAGTGTCCCACAGCCAATGTAGTTTCCAACTGGCCAGACTGTGATAATTATGCACAGAGAGACTCAAGTACTGTAAATAGGATAATTTCAACAGAGTTCTTCACTTTGGCATTTTAGCCTTCAAACACTTTAGAGTCAATACGCAGAGCTCGTTCAACCAACGTTGACCCTAGGGATGTGATCCCTTCAGCATATGAGCCATTTGATTCATCACCACCATTTAAAACCCTAAGTTACTCTAAAAGGAACAGAGCGACAGACACACACATGCACACACACACACACACACACACACACACACACACACACACAAACACGTGTTGTGTGTAGTGTCCTCAGTTGCTCATGATGGAGGCTGCCAGCCACTATATGCGTCTAACATATACAATATTTAAACTTTGGAACCCTCTCCTATCCCCCATTTGGCTCGTTCCAAACTCATAACGTATCTCCCCTAGCAACCAGTTGTTGGGAAATGCAAACAGTCCCACAAGAAGCGTTTTTGTGTTTTATCTTTTCATATTCATCTTTTTTCTTTTGCTGATGGGTTTGGAGGAGTCAGCATTTGGCCTTGTGAATGTAATGGGTAATGTTGATTAGCTGTCATGGAGAATCTCGATTACTGCTTGGCTGTTAGCTTCATAGTAGGTCCTCTTGCTGTCTCTTCGCCATTACTTTGTTTAGTTTTTTGTCATTTAGCAGTCGCTTTTATCGAAAGCGACTTACAATGAGATTACAGTACAGATCCCCTGGAACAACTCATTTCTTTCACATAAAATATGTACAAAACATGTTTGAAACCTGATGAAACGTGCTAGGCAACATATATTACTTTATATTTTTATTTATTTATCCAAAGCTGAGGTTACAGGGACAGCCCCCCTGGACCAACTTAGGGTAAAGTGCCTTGCTCAAGGGTACACTAGTGGTGGTGTTCCCTGAGTTTGAGCGCATGACCTTTCGGTCACCAGGTAGCAGTCCTACCCACTGTCCACTGGTGTGATCTAACAGGCAGAGACGTTCCTCACCTCTATATGGTCATACTGTACCCGTTTGTTCAGTTCTGAGAGGGTTTAGTTTTTGTTCTCAAGTGGTTAGTGTTCCTTACTCCAACGGTCTTTAAGGTCAACGACCCCTAGCACCAGTTTACTGAGCAGCACTGAGGAAGAATTGAAAGACATATTTTTTGGGGGGAGTGCTGAATTGGTGCTGACTGCTCAGCTGTGCTTCTGAATCATGATCTCTCATCATGCACCCAAAATGTGTAAGGGGGGGGGGGCAGTCAGTGGGAGCAAAAGGCTTGTGTTCAAAAAGAAGGCCTCTCTGTGGTTTTGAGGTAAACGAGTGCGTGCCCTTTGACTCCTCCGAGTGAGGGAGTCTGTTCCAGATGTGGGACTAACTCCCTCCCATCCTCCCCTCCTCCCCCTCTTCCCCAGCTCCAGGCACCCCCCCCCCTCTCTCTGTAATCCCCCACACTGTTGGAGCATTGGGTTTCTATGGTGACAAGATGGTTTTTGGCTAAGGCTGCACGTTTCGAAGTGATCTGGACATCAATTCCCATGGTTCACTCTCAGGTTTTCAGATCAGGCAGATCTAGGTTTCTGTGAAAATAAATACGTTATTTCAAAGTAATTATTCTGCATGTATACACATACATGAAACATGTAGCTTATTGCATTGAAAACATAAACATTGATAGTTTCTTAATGGTTTGACACAAACAGATATAGGTCTTCTTTATAAGCAGGAAGGATATATTAAAATACAAAAAAACTTAAACAATATACAGGATGTCAATTATAGTATTTTTTTTGTTGTATTACTCCGTTCCATGAAAGTGTCTTTGCTCTTTGCACTTCCATGACACCGGTCTTAGGGGCCATGGTGAGGAACCATAGCCAGCCTCAGAGCCTTGTCGGCTGGCTGTTTCTCTCTGTTGAGTCCCTACCACCTCCACCACCACCAGAATGTTTCCTGAACCCGAACATCCCCCCGATCTAGTTTGATAGAGTTGGCGGCGCCCCCACAAGATTAGCGACCAAGTAAAGATGAACTTTGAACCTTGCTGTGTGTGTGTGTGTGTGTGTGTGTGTGTGTGGCTTTTGGACAGCTGCCAACACATGCACACACACACATAAACAATCCCCCCCTCCTCCTCCGTGCGCACGCGTTTTGTGACTGACTGCAAACCACCGCAATGAGGTATTGAGTTGGTGGATCAAAGATAAGCTTTCCTAAGTTGGCGCAGAGTCCCTTGACACAGAGGGGGAAAGCTATCAGCTGAATCTCTCCACTGCCCTGGGCTCCTTTAGGGGAGGGGGTGGGGGTGCATGAGGGCCCCTGTCAAACCAGGTTGGAGCAGATAAGGGTCTGGTTTTAGGCTTTTCTTTTCTTTCTTTCTTTCTTTCTTTCTTTCTTTCTTTCTTTCTTTATTTTTTTCTTTCTTTCTCTCTCTCTCTCTCTCTCTCTCTCTCTCTCTCTCTCTCTCTCTCTCTCTCTCTCTCTCACTCTCTCTCTCTCTCTCTCACTCTCTCACCCTTTTTCTCCCTCTCTGACCCTTATTAACTCTTTCTCTTTTCTCTCTATCCCTTAGATTCTATCTGTTTTGTTTGTGTTCACTCTTTTTATCTTTCAGTCTTTTCTACTTTCTCCATCCACTCTCTTTCTCTTTCTCCCAAATCCCCATCTCTCTCTCTCTCTCTCTCTCTCACTCTCTCTCTCTCTCTCTCTCTGGATCCAGTTGTTTTTTCCTCCCTACATAAACCCATTCATCCATGCTGCAGCTCGGATGGAGCTCCGCCAGAGAGGCTGACTCTGTCAGCTGTCACGAAATCGTAAAAATAACTTGGCCCCTCCGCTGAAACCGGCCTCAAACTTATCCTCCCGTCCCAGCCGTAACGTGTATGATAAAAGTATTCCATTTAGACAGTTTTGAAACAGTTGACCTTACTCCTGTGACATGGTTTAAAACCCATACAGTAGATTTATTTTATATATTTTTAACACTGTACCCATATCTTATATATCACTGTAACAACATCCTTCTCTGCATGTTTGTCAATTCTAATACTTTGTTATAACTCCTAGGTACAGTACTTTGTTGTAATTCCTAGGTACAGTACTTTGTTGTAATTCATTGTTACAGTAATTTGTTGTAATTCCTAGGTACAGTACTTTGTTGTAATTTCTTGGTACAGTACTTTGTTGTAATTCCTAGGTACAGTACTTTGTTGTAATTCCCTGGTACAGTACTTTGTTATAATTCCTAGGTACAGTACTTTGTTGTAATTCCTAGGTACAGTACTTTGTTGTAATTCCTAGGTACAGTACTTTGTTGTAATTCATTGTTACAATAATTTGTTGTAATTCCTAGGTACAGTACTTTATTGTAATTTCTTGGTACAGTACTTTGTTGTAATTCCCTGGTACAGTACTTTGTTGTAATTCCTAGGTACAGTACTTTGTTGTAATTTCTTGGTACAGTACTTTGTTGCAATTTCTTGGGACAGTACTTTGTTGTAATTTCTTGGTACAGTACTTTGTTGTAATTTCTTGGTACAGTACTTTGTTGTAATTTCTTGGTACAGTACTTTGTTGTGCATCTGTGTCTGTATTCGACTTATCAGCCTGTACAATCTGCATGGCCTGAGTGCCATCACAACAGCTGTCCGCCTTCATGCACAGTGCTCCCCCATAGCGTTTAGGGGGGTTTGGGGGGGCCGGGGGGTCATCCCACCCCGGCTCTCTGACAACCAGCGCCCCCCCCCCCCACGCTGCTCTACTTGTGTGTTTGTTGTTCCACAATGTGTACTCGCCCTCGATGACCGTGCATAAACAGCTTTCACAATCAGCTGGGGCTCTTGCCAAGCCTTGGGGGGGGGTGCTGAGGGGGGGCCGGGGGGGGCGGGTGGGGGGGGGGGTGTACTGGGGAAGAAGGATAGTAGGTTTTGGAAGGAGGATAAGGAGGGTTGAGAGTAAAGGGGAAGCTGTGTTGTGGGGGGGGGGGGGGGGGGGGGCGGACACATCCGGTCCAGCTGTGTTTAGGAATGGGACAGATAGTGCACTCCATTAATTCCCTTTATTAAGCCTCTGGGTGCAGGCCAAGCCAGGCAAAACGATCCCAGCTGTAACCCTTCGCATGCTGGATGAGCTCTGTCTCTGGGGTCTTTCTGCTGGGGAGAGGGGGAGAGGGGGAGAGGAGGGAGAGGGAGGGAGGGACGGAGAGTGCTGCTGGCGCCTTGGATCCCCTGCCCTATGAGTTTTGTTCAGATGGATTTAACAAGATAGCCTTAAAGAGAACTGGTGACATGGTGTTACCATTGACTACAAGGAGTACAGACATATTTTATGAAGGATAGTTGATCAAATGCATAGTGTATGTTTTTGCTTTTAAATGAAAAACGTAATTTTTTTTTGTTCTGGATCCAAAATGAAAACCTTATGAATGTTCCATTGTTATGATCGGAAGCCTTTTTCTCTCATGTTAAAGTGTCCCAGATGAGCCACAGACTCCTAACAAGTTGTGACATTTTGTCGTTCTGAACACTAACCTAACGCTAACTTTAACGACATGGCAGTAAGTGGATTGGGTTTGGATCATCAACATGTACACACAACAAAAAGCTCATGGCCCCCGAAAAATCAAACAACAACTGTTCCCTTGTTGCTCGTTGGCGAAGGAATCAAAGCCGAATTATCCCCTTGATGTTATGAAAAAATATTCATCGAAAGAGACAACGCAAGTAGTGGCACAAATCATAACTATCAGAGTAATATGAACTCATTCGAAACACATTTCAGAGAAAGGCAGAGCAAAAAAAAAGATGTTCTCTCTCTCTCTAATTTGAAAACTGAAAGCAGGATTTCCATAGAAGAGACAGTGGCTGGGTAAGGAGGACGTATGGCGACATACCAAACACAGGCTCTGCCAAGACGGCCTGCTCTGCTCTAAACCAGCGCATGTTGATCGTTATTGCAAAATGGCAGTAGGCGATGTCGCTAGGGGAGGACAGCCCGGGGGTTTTGGGGGGTGGGCGGGGCCCCCGTTCGCTTCAGGGGGGCCATGGGGGCCCCCTGTTCTGCAGCCAGAGAACTCTGATGTTGGGTCGTAAACAGCATGGGTGTGCAGTGTGCTCACTGCTCTGAGCCCTAATGTTATGGCAGAGGGGAGGGATTTGGTGGATTTATTTTTTATTTTTTTTATTTTTTTACAGTCACCAATGGATGGGTGTGTGTTGTTTAGAACTCACAAGCTTGTTGGCCTGGCGACGAGGGTGAAGAGGTTTCGCAAGGCGAGAGAAGTGGAGGCAGAAGAGGAGGAGGAGGAGGAGGGAGAGGGAGAGGTGGAGGTGGAGGACAGTAAGGTGGGTGGGGGTAGGGAATGATGTGGTTTTCTTTAGCAGCAGGCTGTCATAGCGCTGCAGGTTCGGCTGGAGGTGGTGTAGAGTTAGATGATGTGGTTTTCCCTGCGGCAGGCTGTCATAGCGCCCCCTAGAGGGCCCTCCAACGTGAAGTGAGGCTAATTCAGAGCAGCTCCCAGGCCTCTTACGTAGTAGTGCTCACTAGGGAACCACCTTAAAACGGACTCCTCTCTGTATCTACTGTGTGCGTGCGTGCGTGCGTGCCTGCCTGCCTGCCTGCCTGCCTGCCTGCCTGCCTGCCTGCCTGCCTGCCTGCCTGCCTGCCTGCCTGCCTGCCTGCCTGCCTGCCTGCCTGCCTGCCTGCCTGCCTGCGTGCCTGCCTGCGTGCGTGCGTGCGTGCGTGCGTGCGTGCGTGCGTGTGTGTGCCCTGGAGAGGTCTGGAGGGTCGTAAAGGTAGAAACAGTAGAATGGACGTTACACAGACAGACAGACAGACAGACAGACAGACAGACAGACAGACAGACAGACAGACAGGAAGACATGTGTAAAAGAGTGACAGACAGCTGGGACAACGGTGGGGGTGGCACTGGGTCTCCCAACTGCCTTTCCCCCTTGATCTACAGATTGGACTGGATCTCACTGCTGCCTTTCCTGTTAGAGTTACAGTTGGGACTGGAACTCACTGCTGCCTTTCATGTTAGAGTTACAGTTTGGACTGGATCTCTCTGCTGCCTTTCCCCTTAGAGTTACAGTTTGGACTGGATCTCACTGCTGCCTTTCCTGTTAGCATTACAGTTTGGACTGGATCTCACTGCTGCCTTTCCTGTTAGAGTTACAGTTTGGACTGGATCTCACTGCTGCCTTTCCTGTTAGAGTTACAGTTTGGACTGGATCTCACTGCTGCCTTTCCTGTTAGAGTTACAGTTGGGACTGGGTCTCCCTTCCTTACTCTCTAGAGTGTCAGTTGGTAGTAGGTAGTTGATGGAAATGCTGTGACAAGTGCCTTTAAGACATACACACCCACACACTCCCTGGTGGTGGGAGAGCATTGGTTAGATAATGTCCTGGTGTCTCCTCTCATTGTTTACCCATAATGCAGTGCGGAGCAACCCTAGGATTTGTGTAATTTAGCGTGTCCGGTCTTCTTTACAGCTGCAGCAGTGTGTGTGTGTGTGTGTGTGTGTGTGTGTTGTGTTTTCACTTTGCAGTTAATATTATCTGTTGATGTGCATCTCTCAGGAAAACCCAAACTCCCAAAGTTCCATGGGTTCAAACTATAGACATGCAACAACTAGAATGGACACAACATTTGATGTAAATGCAACTTTGCGTAACACACAGCCTTGGTGTTTTTTAAGACCAGCAAACACAAGTAAACAGAACCACAACTAATTTTACCATTGCCTTTGTCAGTCCATTCTTTCATTTGATGGCTGCCAGACCAACAGATTAGATCATGTTTTTTTTTGTGGAACAGTTTCAGTGTTCTAGCAACCTGAGTCAATGTACAATGAAAACAAAAAGATCAGCACGGCCCATAGTTTTCTTTGGAGTACAGAAATAGATTCAATCATTACTTGTTATTAATAAAAAGCCTTTTGTGTACAACATATTTTAAGTCTTAACGAATAGCTTGATTAAATGTCCCTATCCCTGGTAGGCTACAGTGAAACATATCTGTGTCAGGTCTACTTAGTCTAGCTCGCTGGACCCTCAAACATCCCTCTTGTTTTACATGAGGGGAACGAGCAGAGTGCTTCCCGGCCTGTTTGGCCCACAGAGACATCCAGAAGCAGAGGCTTGATGAATCTTCTGTATAATGTGGTATTAGCTCGCCTTTCCAGGAGGTGTGCGCTGATGGCTGAGTCTTATCTGTGTCAAATATTTAGAGATCGCTCCGTCCATTAAGATTGATGGGACAAAAAGAGTGCTCTCGTGAGAAACGGAGAATTCCTTCTTGTGTGTTTTCAACGAGAAAGTAATGGATATATGACCACACCTTCTGGGAAAAAAATCCTATGTTGTGGTTTATGACTATACATCAAAACGTACAAGAAAGTAGTTGTTTCTGATTTGGTATGGACTTTCTCCAGGAAACATTTTTTAATTTTATTTCATAGGCCTGACCCATACACCTACCCATTTTTGACTGTACATTTATTCTCTTTACTAGCTGTGTATGAGAGCAGCTTGGGCCAAGTTCATTCAATTCAGTTCAATTTGTTTTCTGCTGTGTTGAAAGGTGCTTGTGTATGACTCATTCACAAATACAATTTATGTCTACTTACTGTAATCTAGTGTTTCTTCCGTTGTTGGAGCCCGTTCAGCTAGCTCTCTGAGGCCGCTGGGTTAGAATGTGCTCATGTGCGGTCATAAACCTTGTTCGAGGGTGGTTGCCATGCTTTCAAGTCACATTAAAAAAACAGTCCCTGGTTTGTAACCGCACTGTAATTGCCAATAGCGTGCCAAAATGACTTGCAAAGATCAATAGTACACACACTCACACACACACACACACACACACACGCACAAGTGTTTCCAGGAGTCCTTTTAAAACACAGCAGCTGCTGTTCAACGCTCATCCACTCCAGATGTTGTACGCTCCCATTCTCAGTCCCTAATGCTGTCACCTCAACAATGGGCAGTAAAACAAGTCCTTCAGCTCTCCAAGGACCCTCACACTTACAGGGGGAAAACTCGGCCAAACACAGCCAAGTACCAGAACAAATGCTCGTCAGCTTGTCGTTTGTAGCTGAGAACCGAAAAAATAAAAAAACAAATAAAACATTCTCTGAAAGTGGCCATTAAATTTTGAAAAACAAATTTTCATCCAAGGTGTTAATAGTAGTGATGTGATTGACTCTGGGGGTGGAACAAATGGACTATTGTCGTGCCTGTTGCCCCCTTCCACCCGCTTTGGAACCTGAAAAACCTTCATCTTCGTCCACCGATTCCTCTGGCTTCAGAGATCCAGCACGCAGGGTGAAGAGGAGGCTGTGTAGGCTGAGGGAAGGGGGGCTTAGATCGGGGTCAAGTCATAAGTGCTCGGCCTCCTCTGGTGGCGCGGTTTGGGGGTTCGGGGAGTTATGCATGCAGGAGGAAGAGGGGTTCCCTTGTTCTCTGGTTTGGGGGTTCGGGGAGTTATGAATGCAGGAGGAAGAGGGGTTCCCTTGTTCTCTGGTTTGGGGGTTCGGGGAGTTATGAATGCGGGAGGAAGAGGGGTTCCCTTGTTCTCTGGTTTGGGGGTTCGGGGAGTTATGAATGCAGGAGGAAGAGGGGTTCCCTTGTTCTCTGGTTTGGGGGTTCGGGGAGTTATGAATGCAGGAGGAAGAGGGGTTCCCTTGTTCTCTGGCAACCCGTCTAGTTTTCTCTCCTTCTTTTATCTGACTTTCTTTCTCTCCTTCTTTTATCTGACTTTCTTTCTCTCTTGTTTTCTTGTAGGTTTGAGTGTTTGTTTTGAGGAGTGATGCAGAGTGAGAGCAGTCCCTGGTCTTCTTCTTTTCTCTTCTCTTCTCTTCTCTTCTCTTCTCTTCTCTTCTCTTCTCTTCTCTTCTTTCTGTCTTTTCTCTCTCTCTTTTTCACACTCTCAATACTTCCCTGGTTTTGTTACCTTCTCTCCTTTCTCTCTTTCTTTCCTGTCTTTCACCCTCTCTTTCTCTTTCTCTTTCTCTTTCTCTTTTTCTCTTATGACATGGTTAACAATGTTTCTCTGGGATTGGGGCTCTATCATCTTCCTCTCTCTTGTCAACCTCTTAGTTCGTTTGACTCACCTTCCTCTCTCTTGTCAACCTCTTAGTTCGTTTGACTCACCTTCCTCTCTCTTGTCAACCTCTTAGTTCGTTTGACTCTTCGTTAACGAGTAGTCTGTTTGTATTTGACCTGAGTGTGCTTCTAGCTGTGTTTCTCTGCAGCGCAGCGCTGTGCCGGGCTTCGTGGTGCTGCGTTTCTCTGTGGCCATGTGGTTTATGTTAGTGGGGAGGACAGCGTACCCAAAGAGTGGGTGGTGGGTGGAGGACGGTTTGGTGGAGACCAGAGAGTGTGTGAGGTGGAGGGGTCACAGGACATTAGGATCTCACTAGAAAATAAGTTTTGGAACTGAAGGGTTCGTGAGATCTTCTCACATCGGATACCTGCGGTACCACATCATCACACTAATAAAAAAGAAAGTCTCTTGACGCCAGCGTACTGTCATCTGAGTCTCTAGAAGAGATACAGCAGTACTGAAACAATTAGGTTTTTTTTTTTTACTGTCTGTAATGTTTTCTATTTCACATTCTCGGACACTCGTTTGACTTAAGGCTAGGACAGCCTAGTACAAATGGAGCACAACACAGTTTTGTGGTACTTCAGTGTATTCGGTTCCCCAGTTCACTCCAAGTCACTTCCGTCCACCTCATTTGAATTCACTCTGCTTTAGTTTACCAGGGTATATATATATATATATATACATATATATATATATATATTATAACCTTAGCCCTAGCCCCAGTCATCTTCAGTTCCTCTTAGTATTCCCTTCTTCCACTTCAGACCGTCTTAGCTTGGTTCACCTCAGCTCATCTGTGTGTGTCACTGTTAACCCTCCCCTCAGTTGGAACACATGCTGATGCTGCAGTCGGGAGCCGACTCAGAGCAGGAGAGTGTGTCTGCAGCCACCAGCCAGCTAAGGCTCCAGGAGCGGAGAGGCCCTCTCGGCTCAAACTGCAGGATACCAGGGAGGCCCAGCGGACTGAGGTTCACGCCATTCTCCCTGCCTCCCAAGTAGCTGGTAACTACAGGCACACACTCTCCTGCTCTAGGAACTCCCGACTTTGCAGCATCAGCATGTGATTTCTTTGAGGGTGGCAGTGACACACACAATACAGGCTAAGACGATCCTGAGGCGGGAAAAAGGGTGACTAGGGTGGGACTAAGGTTATAATATATATATATATATATATATATATATATATATATATATATATATATATAT